>JARTUT010002300.1:0-65111 GCA_030674115.1 Micraspis discolor | reverse complement strand
ACCTTCGAGAGAAGACCGAGAAAAGTCACATTGACGTGGCTGTGGCCTCTGCGAGAATACTGCGATTAATCAACTGGTAAGTGCAGCATTCTAATCCATATACACACCACGGTAATATTTCCGTGAAAATAAAGGTGGCCAAGGGTTGCAGTGCCACACAATATGTCAAAAGTTCCTTAGAACTGACAGCTTCAGGACAGCTTTATTACGAAGCCATAACTGGACAACAAAGTTGACACGTATAGCACAATTTTGGAGCTTTTCAATGCATCGGCTACCTTAACCGACGGAGTCCCAGAAAAAATGCCCTTTTGGTGGACCGAACACAAAGAGGACGAAAAAGCAATTATAATAATAATAATAATAATAATAAATTCCTTTATTTCAAATTATCTCCACAGTACACATTATAATCGCTTGTGTAGGCCTACTCTCATATTATGGAAAAGAAAGCACCAGAAGCGATCAACTTCTGGGAGCTCCTGAAAGCGCAGAGACGAATCTTAAAGAACTGTATCGGAAAGTCAAAAAGAGACCACTGGAAGGCACTACTAGATGAGCTGGACGAGGATATATGGGGTAAAGGGTATAGAATCGCAACCAGGCATCTAACTCCGGGAAATCTTAATTATAAATTGCGTATTAAAACGAGAAGGAGGATTCTTCGAGAGTTGTTTCCGACTACGACCAAGCATCAGTGGACTCCAGAGCAAATGGAGACACGGAACCCTTCTCAATGCAGGAAATGTTGGACGCAGTAGCCTCGATGAAAGATCGCAAGGCGCCAGGCCCAGATGGACTGACTGTTGATACAGTGAAGAATGCGTTTCAGGTGATTCCAGAGATAATGTTGGAATTGTCTAACAATCTGCTGAGCAAACAAGAATACCCCCAATTATTGGAAGGTGGCAAGAGGCAATACTTCTGCCCAAAAAGAGAAAAAGACCTCACTGTGACATCGGGTTTCAGGCCCATATGCTGATAAATACCATAGGCGAACTTTTCGAGAGAACGCTGCTAAACCGTTTAGAAAGATAGTTGATGGAAAAAACGTGCTCTCCAATAATCAGCATGGATTCAGAAGAGGAAAGTCGACAAATACAGCAATGCTGGCTCTCAAAAGGAGTCGGTCAAGAACTCAGGAGACAAATGGTGCCTCATTGTAACAATAGACGTGAAAAATGTTTTCAACACCGCGAGCTGGAAGCGTATAATAGAGAGCCCTGAGGAGGCGGAAATGAGCCCATACTTGACAAATTGCGTGATATCATTTTTCTCCTAACGGTATATGAATACGGGCAGGATCTCACATAGGTGTACGATGGGAGTTCCGCAGGGATCTATAAAGGGTCCTACCCTTTGGAATGTTTTATATGATGGAGTTCTGCGTTTACCTTACGACACACGGGTCACAGCTCTAGCATATGCCGATGACTTGCTATTTGTGATGGCTGATGGAAACGAGATGGAGGTGAAGGATAGTGCTCAGAGGACGGTGAGGATGGCGGTCAACTGGCTGGATGCGAGGGGTCTGAAGCTTGCTTTCGAGAAAACGGAGCTATTGATAGTGAGAGGACCAAGCGTGGAAGTGTTCAAATTGAGTGACTGAGTCAAGTATTATGCCTACCTGGGAGATCAAATACCTCGGTGTGGTCTTCCAGAAGAAGGTGTCGGCTCTGGAAAGGTCGATGCCAAACGTGGGTGCACCTAGCAGTGCGAAGTGGTGATGTCGCTCATAGCGTCCTGTTGTATGCAGCTCTGGTGGCGAGAAGTGATCCGTCAAAACACCCACCAATAAACTGACATCATCTTATCAAGGCCTCGCCGCGGTAAGGCATTTGCTTCCCCATCCCTCAGGGCCGAACAGATAAGGTAAGGTAAGGTTAGGCTAGGTTAGTTTCCCGTACGTGCTCATCACCTTGTCGTGATGTACGGGCTTAAGTTGTTGTGATGATTTCTCCAAAGAAAAATGCGATATCCTAGAAATACAGAGTAGCATCAAAGTTTTGGAATAAAAGAATGCTGCAAGTATCCGAACTAAATCAACTCATGATTGATCTCATGTTGGATTCAGGAGATGAAGAAGCAAATATGAATGAAGAAGAAAAATTGTTGGATACGATGAGCAGAATTGATGAAAGATTCTGATATGAAAGAGGAGGACAAACTACTATATTTAGTTCAAGCTACGACCCCAGGCTCTCCGAGCTAGACAAATTGTGGAAAGTTACCCTGCTTCTGAAGGGTGACTATGTTAAAGCTGTGGATAGTTTGAAACAACGATTTGGAAGAAGATTTGTTGATAAAAGTTTATGTCAGAGAACTTCTCAAGCTAGTTTTAATGAATCTCAACACCAAAAATAAACTATCTACATTTTTTGACAAAATTGAATCGCAATTGAGAGCATTATAAAGTTTAGGTGTGAAATCAAATACCAGCGCTGCGATGCTATACCTTTTAGTTGAATCATGCCTAGGAGAAGATTTGATACGAGCATGGCATCGAACTCAGTTGTGTTCATCCGAATCCACTTTGAAAAAACGTCTTGATACTCTCATGAATTTTCTCCGAGAAGTTATGAACGAGTACAGAATGCATCTGGCTGTATCCAGTTTTGAAGACAGACGAAAACCTAAAGATAGGAAGATAGGTATTAATTCTAATGTGCCAACTGCTTCTGAATTATTCAACAAAGGAGTTCAACGAAGTGTGTTCTGCAAAAATTCTCATTCTAATGAGCAATGAAGGGATGTGTTGAAACTTAGTTTGCAGAAAGAAAACAGAAATTGTCTGAAAATGCTTGTTGCCACCTATGCAAATTTGGTCATATCGCTCGAAGATGCCGCTCACGAGGAAAATGTCCCAGCTGTCAAGGTAGACATTGTGTTATTATGTGTCCCAAAAACGATTTCAAGTCATCATCAAGTTCCAATGACATGAAAGTGAAGCAGCCAATCCAAAATTGATGAACACAGTCTGTTCAACCACACTTTTCCCAAAAATTTTTACAAACCATAGTAGTAGAACTGAAGGGGGCAAAGTATTTCGTCGAGTAAGACTCTGATCGATACTAGATCCCACAATCATATATAACAACATAAATTGCCGAGGAGATGGGGTACCTTCCAATTCGAGAAGAATAGTTAGTCCATTCACATTTGGGAGGAACCCAAACTGAATCTGTGAGTCATAGATGCTTCAAATTTCCTCTCAAAGTCTTACTGAAGACTGCTGTTGTAACTTCGAAG
This sequence comes from Micraspis discolor, assembly GCA_030674115.1. Lineage (NCBI taxonomy): Eukaryota > Metazoa > Arthropoda > Insecta > Coleoptera > Coccinellidae > Micraspis > Micraspis discolor. The sequence goes on along the minus strand of JARTUT010002300.1, from coordinate 61,862 downwards.
TTTTGGATCAATCATTAATTTGAAACAATGACAGCTCAGTGACAGAAGGACCCTGGTTGGATGAACTAAAACAAATGGGAGTAGAAATTACTGATACTACAGATGGACCAATTGATGTTTCGGTCGGTGCTGACATAGCAGAAAACTCTTTTCTGGACGTGAAAAAGAATTAGATTGTGGACTTGTAGCAGTTCATATATTACTAGGTTGAACACTCACAGGAAACTGAAATCAGAATATTCATTTAAAACATCCCTTCTTGTAACTTAGATGTTTTCGAAAAATATAGCCATATGTGACTTATGGAGCCTAGATGTCCTTGGAGTTCAAGCTCCTGAAAGAACTCAATCACAACAGGAACAAGGAAAATTTGTAATGGAACATTTTCTAAAAACAGTTAAACGAAGAGATGACAGGCGATACAGAAGTATGCACACCTTGGATTGAAAGTCATCCACCTTTATCATCAATTTCGATTAATCCTATAAAGACTCCTCCACATTGTGAAAAAATTGAAAAAGTATAATTTTTACAACGTCTACGATTGTGTCTTCGACAATTGATTTACTGAAGGAGTTACAGAATGTTCCTCAGAAAATGAACTGCTTGAAACATCATCTCAGTCTGGTCATTTTTACCTCATCATCCAGTATATAAGCCCAGTAGTACCACAACTCTGTACGTCCAGTTTCTGATGCTTCGTCGAGAGCAAAAGAATCAACCATCTTTGAAGCAATGCGTTGAGAAAGGTATCAACCTCATTGAATTGATTCCATCAATGATTCTAAGTTTCCGTTTGGAAAAGATTGGAATCACAGCTGATATAAGAAAGGCATTTCTTCAGATTGGATTACAAGAAAACGACAGAAACTTTCTGAAGTTTCTTTGATACGATAAAAACGGAAAATTAAAATTTATAGACATACCTGGGTCAGTTTTGGATGTAACTTGCAGTCCTTTTCTATTGAGAAGTACTCCTCGAATTTCATCTGCAGGACACCCAAATTCATGAAGAAAACTCATATAGTCCCGAAGTTATTTCGAAATTATTGAAAGTCATTTCACGTTGACAATATTCTTATAAGTGTACCCAACGAAGAAGCTCTCAACCAATTCTTTGAACAGTCAACTAAAATTCTGACGGATGGAAAGTTCGAGTTGAGAAGGTGGGACATTCTTTACCAGAAAATGCCGAAGTCGAAGCAAAAAAGTAACATTCTTGGTCTCATCTGGAATCATCAATTGGACACCTTAGAACTTTTTCTAGACTGGTTTGATAAAATGTATATGGGACTGATAACAAAACAAACTATATTATCTGAAGCACACAAACTGTTTGATCAATTGGTTGCTCATGTCCAGTGACACTGATCCCAAAAATTTTGCTTCAAAGGACTTGGTCTACAGAAATTGGGAAGGGATGTGGAAGTTGATGAAGTAGTCCGGAATTATTCCTGAAATTGTTACAAGAACTACCCTATTTGACATATGTTAAGATACCTCGGCGGATATCTTTAGATTCCACTGTGTTGACCACTCAATCTATACATATTTTTTGTGATGCAAGTGCAGATGCCTATGCAGCTTGTATTTTCTCAGAACCAGAAACGGGTGATGGCCAAGTGTTTTCGAGATTAATCGAAGGAAAATCTAGGAGTAGTACCTGTTAAAAAGTTAACCATACCACGTCTCGAACTTTTAGCTGCAACAATTGTAGTGAGAATATTTCAGAAATTTCCAGACAAACTATGAAATCAACTTCCAAGCCATTTTTGGTCAGACTCCTCAACTGTTTCATCGTGGATTAAAAGGAAAGATAATTGGAAATCATTCATCTGGATCCGCGTTGAAGAAATAAAACGTTTTCTAAACCTATGGACTGGTATCATGTTCCTGGCGATATGAATCAGCAGATCTCCCATCTCTAGGGTGTTCTGTCAAATCACAAGCTGATGGAAGATGGTGGGAAGGTCCTAAATGGTTATGTGATCCAAGGTCACAATGGCCTAGTCAAAATTTTGACAGTAATGAAGAGAAATAAACTGCGAAAGAAGAAAAACTGTTGTTTCCTCATTGTCTGTGTCTAAAGATTTTGTATAATACTACAAGTATTTTTCGAAGTTCAGAAAGATTGTTAAGATGGTTGCATGAATAAAACGATTTGTCAATAATAGCAGAAAAAAAAAAAAAAATACTGAAGACGCAACATTCTGACTGTCGACGAACTGGAAATATCAAGAAAACTAGTCATTCGTTTTATACAAGAGAGAAAGTTTTGAGTCTGTAGTAGATAAGAAATTATCATCATTGTGTCCGTTTACTGATGACGAAGGACTGATCAGATTACTAACGAAAATTTCAAATAGAGCTGATGCAGAGGATTTTCAGTATGCCATTTGTATTGCCCACAAACCATGAAGTTGTTCAACATTTGATTCTCGAAGAACATATGAAAAACAATCATGTTGAGTACAAGGATTAATGAGCATTCTCAAAGAAAATTATTGGATTCTTAAAAGTAGACGCACTATTAGATCCGTATTCAATAGCTGCATCTCTTGTAAGTGATTTAGAGGTAAACTTCTTGAATGTCCTTGCAGAAAACAGAGTCCGTGATGCTGCTGTATTCGAGATTGTGTGCATAAATTTAGCAGGACCTATGTATAAAATGAGAAATGAGAAAAGTGTGGATCGTTTTATATACTTGTGCTGTCTATCGAGCTTGAATTAACATCGTCCTTGTCAAATAATGCATTTCTCAGACATTGAGAAGATTCATCGCTCGTCGAGGCAGACCTTTCAACAATCTTCACAGATTGTGGAACGAATTTCGTTGGATGTGCAAACGCCTTACGAGAAATAATAATAATAATAATAATCTTTATTTTGAATGATGTCTACATATAACATCGACAATTGTGAGCTACATTGGAACATCAAACAAAATAGCGTCAAATATATGACATTAGTTAACCATTTACATTCCCCAAGTACACACAAAAAAAAAACCTACCAAACTCAAAAAAAATCACCAATTGAAAACTCCACCAAATTGTATGGTTCTCTTTTTATTAAGAGCACTTTTAATCTTTGAAAATTACTTTATATTCCTGATCTCTTTAATTTCGCTTGGCAGTTTATTAAATAGTCTCATGCACATATATGAAGGATTTCTCTCCGTAAGAGTCAGACGATGCAATGGTAAAATGAAGTCGAGAGTTCTTGTGTTATAGCAGTATTTCATGTTGCTTCCTGTAAACCCTTCAAAATCAAAAAAGTTAAACACTCGAGTATATACAATCCACAAACCGTTAGAATATTTTTTCCTGAACAAGCCTCGGCAAGACTTTCTGAAAAGGTAGTTTATAAATTATTCTAATTACTCTTTTTGGACAACAAAAATTTCCTGCAGGTTATATTCAATTCCCAAAACATGATCCATATTTGAGAACTGCTTCAAAATTTGCATGATATAAGATTTTCAGAGTTTTTGGCGCTCTTGTTCACCTGAACAGAGTGCTTATCAATTTGCCCAAATGTCTGTGACTTTCAATTTTGGGCAAAAGTGGTATCAATCGTTTTGTTTGGACCTACTGATGAATAATCCGTGGTCAAAATCGATTCTGTCCGTCCGTCCGTTCCGTGAACACGATAACTCTCGAACGGATGAAGTTAGAGAGTTGAAACTTTCAGAATAGGTTTGAGGTATAAATATCTCGTCTAAGTTCGTTATTCGGTCAAATCGGCCGAATAGGTTCGGAGTAACAAAAAATTTTTTTAAATGACACTGTTCGAATAAAAATTTGTTTATGGTGCAGTTTTATCAGACGTTTACAAAGTTACCACTCTCGACTTCGACAAGCTAATAGTTCTGGAGATATGATTCTTCAAAATTTAAATAATTGCAAATGGTTTACAAGAGCGCCTAAGCCAACTGACCTCACGTCAGTGCTTTCTAAATTTTCATTCATGTATTTACTTGTTGTTCTGATTTCAAAGTTGATTTTATTTAGTTTCTGTTTTACATAATCAGTGTGCACCCTCCATTTCAAAAAAGTTGTCGATAAATATTCCCAAAATTTCAGATTTTCTGAGATCTGATGTTCTTCGCCATGTAGTTGTATGTTGTTAGGCTTTTCTTTCCTATTTCTTTCGGTACTGAAGATTACAAAATTTAACTTCTTTGCATTCAATAGCAATTTGTTTCCTGAAAACCAGTTTTCTGCTCTAGTGTAAAGTCTGTTCCAATTTTAATTAATTCATCTTTTTCACGTGCTCCCATCAGTAAGGTAGCATCGTCAGCAAAATTTACAACACTCTCTTCAACCTTTTCTACTATGTTACATAAGTCATTTAAATATATTATGAACAAAAGTGGCCCGACTACGCTCCCTGTGCTATCCCAGTTTTATTAACTAACATGTCAGATCTTAAAGTGTGATACCATTTGTTGTTATTTTGACTCTTTGTGTCCTCTCAGATACATATGATCGGAACCATTTATTAACTTTTCCCTAATTCCATATATTTCCAGTTTTGTAGCAAATATTCCTGATTGATCGAATCATATGCTTTGGATAAATCCAAAAACATTGCTAATGCCATATCATTATTTTCTATCATATCAATTGTGCTTTTTGTAAGCTGAAACATAGCTGTTTGAGTCGATCTGTTTTTGGCGCTCTTGTTCACCCGAACAGAGTGCCTATCATTTTGCCCGAATGTCTGTAATTTTGGAATATCAGGCCGAAAATGGTCTCCAATCGATTGGGTTCGACTCCTGATGAAGAATTCGTGGCGAAAGTTGAGTCTGTCCGGCCAGCCGTATCCTCTCTAGCATCCAAAGGAATCAGCTAGAGTTTTCAAATTTTCAGAATAGGTTAAATGTCCAAATATCTCAGTCAAGTTCGTTGTTGGGCCAAATCCGTCAGGATGGTTCAGTAGTTATGAGCATCTAAAATTTTGTTTCCTCAATAACTACTAGAATATCCATCCGATCAAGTTGATACTTGGAATGTTATTGAGGGAGGCTGAAACGAAACGGCTTGTAAAATTTCAGAAATCGTCACGCTAGAAAATTTTTAAAAATTCCCAAAAAAATTTTTCAATACTCAATATCTCCTAAGACTTCAATTAGATTTAAACAAAAATCCGTATATATATTGAGGTTACCGATATCTTACTCATCCTCAAATTTCATTGTTGTAGCTTTTCCCCTTCTGAAGATATGATGATCATTTTTTCATTTACTCAAGAGAAAATAGAAATGTCACGAAGTCCGAGCTTTGTCATTGAAAGATTTGCCCATAGACTACCTTTTTTTGCCATCACAGATCGATATTCGTTTGACAACTTGCGGACCTAGATATCAGTGTCAGTTGGCGTAATATCAATAAAAATATTCATAGAGGTAGAATTCGATGTCGATGACGTTGTCAAAATTCAGAAAAAGCACAGTCGTGATATTAATCAAAAAATTTTTATCAGAGAAAGAATTTGATGGCGCTGTCAAAACTCAGAAAAGCAATGACGTAAGTTTTTAGGAGAAGCATAGAACAACATTTGGTGAAAATTATGAGTAGTTATTTTCAAATTGAAATAAAGGTTTGTTTATTCATTAGGCTTTCATATTTACATCACATTGTCCCATAGTACGGAAAAAAGACTATTGTTCACCCGATCAGAGCTTATAGATTTGTTAAGGTTTGAATATTTACTCTATAAGTAGCTCAACAAGAGCGCCAAAGCAATCTGACCTCACGTCAGTGCTTTCTAAATTAATTTATTTAAATAACCATGTTGACTCTCCGCAAAGAAGTCTGTTTCATGTAAAACTTTATTACCACTTGAACACATTGCAAAGCTCGAAGATCTTTGAGAAGCTTGATAACAAACAGATTGGTCTGTAATTTTCGATGAGCTTCTGATCACCTTCCTTGAATAATGGTCTGACCAATGCTCGCTTCAACTGTTGGGGAAATAGGCCTACTCTGAAGAATTATTTATAATATAGGATAAAATTTCATTTGTACTTGTGATAGATATCTTAACTATGCTAACAGGTATTTCATCTTCTCCACAACTGAGCTTATTTTTAAGGACCTTGCTAATTCTATTATTTCTTTTGGTTCTGTGGGTCTTAAGTACATTGATCTGTTATTTTCTTTTAGTTGGGTAACATCAAATTTTGTATCTTTTATTTTTCTAACATTTCTAATGCAATATTGTTGAAATATTGATTGAATTTATTTGCTATACTCAGAGCTTCTCCCTCTATTTGACAATCATTTTGCCGTTTACCTTTACCCTGATTTCATTACACACAGCCCACATGGTTTTATTTTTTAATTGTCTGAACTATTTATCCGTTGCTCATAATTTTCCATTTTTAAAGTTTTGAGAGTAATTTATCATATTCCTTTTTGATTTTTATACGATTCGCAATATTCAGCATTTTCTCTGCTTAGTCTCTCTAAAATGTCTAAACGATTTTTAATTCAATTATTTGTTGATTTGGAGGAATAACATTCCGTTTCCTGTTTTAACTAGTTTATGTGAAAACATTCAGAAAACACCATAAAACACGGACATGAACTGTTGCCACTGTTCCACATACATTTGCCTTATCTACATCATAGACCAATTTCCAATCTTGCTGTTGAAGTCTTGTTACATAAGTATTTTTTGCATGTTGAGTGAAAAATCTACTATACTTTCTGGAGGTTTAGTGGTAGTATAATTTGAAATATTAATTTTTGCGCTTTATGATCAGAAACATGAAATTCTAATACTTCAGAACTACAAGTTTCCATATTCGTGAAGATATTATCAAGGCCAGACTTAGACCGCTCTGTTATTCGTGTATAATCATCAATTGTTTTAGACAAATTGAAGGAACTCATTAATGTTAAAAATTCTGTTTTCTGCTTGTTATCATCTTTTAGTTCTATATTAAAGTCCCCTGCGATTATGATTGTTTTGTTTTCTCTAAATGCTTCAGTTATCATTTCATCCATTCTATCAATAAACACTTTGATGTTTCCACCAGGAGGACGATACACTGAAAATATTAAGAAAGTTTCTGAATTCAATACACATTCCGCCAAATAAACTGGTTGGAAGTAGCAGAAAACTGTACGAAATAACAATAAATAAAATGGAAGCTGAATCCTCCAACAGCTGCGTGGTGGGAGGTTGGTGGGGAGCGACTTATAAGTTTTTGAAAGATTTGTTACGGAAAACTCCTGGGAAAACAAGTCTTGGTTTCGAAGAGCTACAGACTGTTCTTCGTGATTGTGAAGCAGTATTGAACGCTCGTCCATTGACATACATGTCTGAAGATCCAAACGATTGTGCAGTTCTCACACCAGCGATGTTTTTACAAAACATCAAAGAAGTTGGAATCATTGATCTTGATTTAGTTGAAGCCAAAGATCTCAGCTGAACCAGTACAGTTAATTTTATTTATTCTTGGTTTAGATATCCATTTTTTAAGGTTGAGGAGTGTAAGTCTTTCAGTCGAACACTACCGTGCGCCAGCGCCTATAATGACTTCACTTCAGGAAGGTACCGATCTCGATTCAATTGCGATAAATACGATTGTTAGTTTGTGAGGAGATAATCTTGTTCTAATTCTTTTTAACAACCATATTAGCGATAAGCTGAAATAATAATAATTTTATACTTAATATTAATAATTAGGACAGTGGTGCTTGAGTGTTAGGTAAGTTATTTTGTAAATTTTGTTTGTCATCTCTCCTCAAAATTTATGTTAGTTAGTTTTAGAACTGATTGTTTCACGGCGTTCTCTGTATGAATAAAAATCCAGCAATCTCTCATCAGGACTTTGATTAAGAAAAATCCGTTCCTGCTCAACTTGGCGCTCAACGTGAGGCTGGATTGCAGATAAATATGCCACTACAACACTACAACCCCCAAATTCAGGTATAATTTGAGAAGCCGTTCCAGAAGTGAATTTCAAATTTAAAAAAAGGGGTGGTAAGAAAAAATTTCGTCAACAAGTCTGAATGGAACATCTAATGGTCAGAAGAGAGATGAGCATATCGATAGACAAGGTAAGAGTGAATTCTTTATTTCACCGATGCAACCGGAGAATGTTATCAATATCGAGAATGAAGCATCTGTTCCCGATATCACTTCGAAATCGAAATCAGATACTAATCCATATGGGTCATTCTTTTCCTGGGCATGAAAATAATTTGCAAGAAGTAGCAGAACCGAATTTTAAATACACTAGCCAAACATCTGTCATGTACAATGAATAAGGCAAATAATTTTTTGTGATTTTATGAGAATGCCTGATAGTGTAAATCTTGTACAAAATAAGAATATAAGTAAGAGTTCTGCTACATATAAAACTAGTGATAATGTACCAATTTATTCATTTCCCCAGTGAACTCTGTAAGAGGAGAATTTCAATATTCCTCAATATGTGCCAGAGTTGAATGAATACATGAATAACAATGATTCTAATCGTGGATATAATTTTGTAGCTGACAGAAATAAATTTCAATCTTCTGGTGGAATTAATGAGTTTCTAATGTAAATGATAAGAGAAAATCTCAACAAAATGTTACTAATCATGATGTGAATTCATCAAGATCTTTCATTACATCTCAAAATTTTGCAAATAATGTGAGACCCCAAACAAGGGAAAATAATATTTTGAATTGTAACAACACTTCAAATTAATTGATAATTTTTGTCCACGTTACAAAATCTTAACTTGAATAGTGGTTTGAATAATAGGAATGTAAACTTTCTTGAAGTGAGTGCACAGCTGCCGGTTTTGATAATACATCGGAGAATGCCCATCCTATTGAATTTGTTGAACAACTTGAATATTTATTGAGAAGCTATAATATTACATTCAATAATTGTAAGTTATTTTTGAAAAGTCACTTAAAAAAACATGCGTTATTGTGACCTCAGGCCTATTTACAATCATTCTTGGATTTTCAAAGTTTCAAGACAGCCTTTGTAGAGCAATTTTGGTCTGAAACTAGACAACTTCAAGTTAGATTAGAATTGCAGTCGGGATATTTCAGAGGAGAAGAACAGACATCATTTGTTAGTTATTTCATGGAAAATGTTGTAAAAGCAAAATATTTGATACCACCGTATACTGAAGCCTTTTTGGTGAAAACAATTGCTCGACATTTTCCGCCGAATATTTCTTCCATTTTAATCGGAACACAGAATTTAGAGGAGGCAATGGTAAAGCTGCGTCAAGCGGACGATTATGTTGATTTTCTTCTCGGAGTCGAGCTGCCTTAGAATTAATTCCAGAGTGAAGGCAAAATTTTCGGACAGAACGAGAAAATTTTCAAATGATAGACAGAACTATCCTTCCAATCCCAATTACTATTCGCGTGAAGGTCGCCAACCATTTAAGAAAGAATACGATACGATTAATCAAAAAGAGTCGCTGCATTCAGCGTTGACTCTGGGCATTTGGAGAATGAATTGGTGGATAGTGTCAAGTCGGAAAAAGTTCGAATAACTTCACGAATAAGAGATCTCCCCTACCTCAAAATTACCCCGAAGATCTTTTGGATGAGTGTGATTTTGACCATGAGTATTCGAAACCCGATCTCCAACAATTTTGGTAAAATTTCCATTTCGAGTTTCCTGCATTGGTGGTGGATTCTGGAAGCGAAATATGTGCTCTGAGTGAAGATGTGTGGATGCAATTATCATCTTTTCATAAGGATATAACTTTTTCAATTGTACAGGTGTGTTTAGTTCTTATTAATTTTATTCTGTGGTTTAAATTCAATGCGAGATGCTCTTGTTCGAATCTCTTTTTTTTCAACTTTAATTCCTGATGTCACGCGAGTAGATGAACATAAAGAAAAGATAGAAGAAATATTAACGAACGAGTAAGGTGCGAGGTGCGAAAGCAAAGCTAAACGAACGTAAGAATTATTTTAGAGTCTAACGGCGAGAAAACAAGGTTATATCGCAGGAAGTGTACAAGGGCCTACTGAGTCCTTGCTGTATGGAAAACAGCGACTGGTTTGCAACCGAAGATCTGGTGCCGATTTGACTCGACAAGTAGTAAGTGACACTTAACCCTACTTATTCACCCTTATACATTTTTTCCATCTGTTATATGAACAGTGCATTTCGATTATTCGAGAACCGCGCAAACATTGGTAGCAGAGTGTGGTTTGAACATGGTTTTCAACGTGGTATTTATTGTCAATATTAAGAGAAACGGATTTTACTTTCATTCAGTTTGAGATATTTTTCGAACGGCGAACGGTTGATTTAATTGCCAACAATTTTGAAACATTGGAATACATAATTTTATTGTTATAACGATAAATATTCATTTTTACTGTTTGGTTTATTTAAGTACATTGTATTATTCTCTACTACGCATTAAATTATCGGTCTATAATTATTTCATAAAAAATAAACATTTAATATGGCCTCCGTTAGTTAAGAGGATAAAATTTTGTTTAGAAAAGTAACTGGATATAAAGAACGTTTTTGGCGTCAATTACAAGATTGTTATGAGTTAGACAAAACAACTACCCCAGAAACTAACTCAATTTAAGTTAAGAGTTTCTCAAGTCGATAAGTTGAAATAAATTCGCCGCAACTCTTGATAATCTTCAGATCTTATCAGGTAAACATGAAGAGTTTTACCGACGTCATTCAGTTGGAATCAAATTTCGATGAGATTTATTTCGGAAAATATTAGCATACGCCGGGTAATACAGTGAGAAGGTCAGTGACCCCAGTCAGTTATTAGTCCGCATATGAAGAAAGAATTGTCCTTACGCGATATTACCATAACTAAATTTGATGGAAGTCCTGAAAAATTCCTCTGCTTTCAGGGCAATAATGACGCCTTGGTACACAACACCAATTATTCTGATATCGAGAAATTTACCGTGTTAATTAATCATTTGGAAGGTTTAGCGTTGGAAGTTCACACTATTAGATTTTCACCGGAAGATAATGTTGTTGTTTATAATCAATTGATACAACGATATACGAATAAACGCATTATCGCGAATCATTATTTGCGTACAATATTTGGATTGAAACCCTTACGTAATGATAATTTCGAAGGTATATCAGAATTATGTGAGATTTTACAAACGAACGTAACGGCATTGGGCGATATGAAAATACCGAATTTGACTGACTATATATTTGTTCAGTTTTCTTTACCATTATTGGATAATAAATCTAAGGAGGAATTTGAGAAGAAATTTATAGCCACAGAATTTCCATCCTTTGACAATTTGATAGAAATTTTTACGCAGTAAATGCTCGGTTTTGCAATTAGTAGGCGAAAGTTTGAAATTGGATATGCAGATGAAAAAACATGATGTTGAATTCAAGGTGAATTATTCGAAAAATCAAGGATCAACCGGTGCTTACAGAAAGAAAGTATCGATTTTATCCCAAGAGGTCGATACAAGGGAAAAAATAGGTTTTGTCTTTGTTGTACCGGGGGTGATCATGAAAATTGACCCAATATGTACTAAATTTATTTTACTGTCACCGAGAGAACGTCATGAATTTGTAAGAAATAATAATTTGTGCTATGCATGTTTATTTCCCCCATCGATTAGCAAATTGCAGAATGAAAATAAATTGTAAATTTTGTTCTAGTACTCAACATAATAGCTTACTTCATGATAAAGAATATAAAAATAAGATAGTTAAAGAGGCTGTTTATGGATCACATTTGCAACCTTCGGAGTTCAGTTACTCTTTCTTCTTTGGAATCGAAAAAATCGGATACTTTGTTAGCTACGGCAAGGGTACTCATTAAAGATAAATTGGGTGAACTGTTTCTATGTAAGTAGTTTTAGATTCAGGCTCATAAGTGAACTTTATTACTGAGAGAATGGCTAAATGTTTAGGCAAAAAAACGTAAAACATGTGGTTATGAATTATCCGGAATCGGAGACACAAGAAGGGGTGTGAAACCGCGTGGAGCATTGGATTGTGAAATAATTTCTGTGCATAACTCTGATTTTGTATATAATTTTGAAGCGATTGTTTTATCTCGAATTATTTCAAATTTACTGATCACAGATATGTCTAGTGATGTCAGAAGCCAGTTCCAGTCATTACAGTTGGCGGATCCGGAATTTTACATTTCATCTTCTGTTGATATTTTGTTGGGAACTCAAGCACTATTAGATTTAACGCCAACGGTTCCATCAATTATTCGGGAAATCCGAGCGCTTATTTGACATCACTCGGTTGGGTGATTTTGGGAAATGTATCACCATCGGTTGTTTCAGTGGATGGGATGATTTCTTACATTTCAGTTGAGAATGAACCGTCACTTAATGAAATTTTGCGTGCATTTTGGGAGTCAGAGGAAGTAATTTTACCGAAACCTATTTCACCGGAAGATCAAATTTGTGAATCGCATTATAAAGACTTCAAATTTTTCAAGTGCTGTACTTGTTCCTGAATTACAACCAAATTTTTATATAATTACACTGATGTGACTGTGCCGCAAACGTAGAATCAATATTATCACTGGGTCCCAAATTCAGCGTTCCACTATCTAATTATATTCAATTCAAACTATTATTAAAGATTTTGAAGTCATGCATTCAAAATGTTCATTCAAGGAAGATAGAAAAATTTATTACGTAGTAGAGGCACAAACATTATAACAAATTTTTGGCATAAATCCCAACATCGAAAAAAAACAAACATCCACTGCTAAAATCATTTATTAGTAAAAAACGTTCATCAAAAATCATCCTGAAATTATTATTATGAGAGCAGATAAGGGCAATTCTACAGTAATTATGTTTAAGAACGAGTACTCACAGTATATGACCAACATGTTATCTGATGAAACCACATATAAAAATTAAGAAAGATGTTACTAATAACATCCAAGGGGGAGGAATGAACTAATCAACGAATTAAAGGATAATTATATTATTGACGAAAGAGAATCGTTGAAATGAAAAAAATACAACTCAACCCCACCTAAACTATATGGTCTCAGAAAAGTCCATAAGCCCTCTTTAAATTTAAGACCGATAGTAAGCTGCATAAACTCGCCTTCATATAACATATCATGTTACGTTACATAAAATAATGAGTCAAGTCACGTCAACCTCTCTATATAATGTGAAAAATTCATTTGAATTCGTATCCTCCATCGAATCAGTCTTGGTCCCGGAGGGTTATTCTCTAATTTCCTAGATGTGGTCTCATTATACATCAACATTATACAGAGTGTAGTAGTGGAAACAGTGAAAAAATGGTGGAAATATATTTCGGCCTTCACAAACATTTCAAAACACTTTTCATAAGAATGATTGAATTCATTTTTTCATCCAGTTATTTTAAGTTCAATAATGAATATTACAAACAAACATCTGGAATGGCAATGGGCAACCCAGCCAAACCTTCATTAGCAAATTTAGTTATGACAGAACTCATTCATGAGTGTAAAAAAATTGCCTTTTAATATCTTATTTCTTAAATTGTACGTGGATGACATGTTTTTTGATAATTCCACCAACAAATGTGAAGAACTTTTAACTGTTTTCAACCAATTCCATCATCACCTCCAATTTACTTTGGAGATGGAAAGGGACAATTCTTTACCATTTTTAGATGTCATAGTTCACAAAAAAAAATGACAGCTCTCTGATCACAAACTGGTATAGAAAATCTACTAGTTCTGGATGAATTTTAAATTACAATTCACACTGCAATTTTTCATATAAAGTAGCAGCAATTAAAAATCTTATGTACAGATCAAAAAATCTTAGCGACAGCTCTTTTTCACAAAGATAATTTGGTAATAATCAGAGACCTTTTAAAACTAAATGCCTACCCGAAATCATTTATTAATAAAATAATTAGAACAACAATATCAAAATTAGACCGATAGTGACAAGCGCGGAAAATGAGAATAACACTCAAGATATACATTATGTAAAATTTCCATACATCCCTGGACTCACTAACAAAATAAATATGCTCATAAAAATCGTTTTCTCATAACATAAAAGTAGTTTCATACAACATTTCAACTTGTAGCACATTATTTTCTAAATTGAAGGACGTCGACCCTATATGTTGGATCAGAGCGAATTGGTTTATAAGATCCCTTTTGCAGTGATTGTTCGAAGAGTTACATTGGCCAAACTAAACAATATCTAAAAATAGAATAAGTCAGCACAAATATGATTGTCAAGAAAAATATAGATCTAAAGATACTAAAACAGCCCTTGCAACCCATCATTTTGATAATAAACATAAATTTGATTTTCAAGCGGTTTCTATTTTAGACATAGAAAGAAATTATACAAAAAGAACCATCAGTGAGATGATATACATAAAATTAAATGATACCGTCAATTGCCGAACTGACACACAAAATTTGAGCTTGATATATAATAACATATTAGATCTTTTCAAAAACAAATATTCATAACAGCGAATTGAGGAATTCAACTTTTTAACAACATATTTCCAGACTCCACCTGTTGTTGAACAGGTTAAGATAGAAATAAATATTTCAGTTTCGGGAACACTCATTGACCGTAACAAGTGATTGTGATGTTTGCAATTTGTCTAAAAACATTCTAGACGGAGTTTTCCAAATTTTCCCCATAAGTTCCTTTTAAATTTGCTCAACAAAGTAATATTAAGATCCTTTGTGTAAAACATAAGTTCGACTTTGGTAAGGTTTTCTCGATTTTGAATATATGTTTCTGTCAAATCCAAATAGAAAAAGGAAAAAATAAATAACAAATGAATTCGAATGAATGTAATTTTAATATATAGTTTCAATTGTACGATTTTGTTACCGTTTGTTGTATATGTTTATTTTGGAACCATGTGTTAATCCATTATTCAATTTTTATATCAGATGTACTTATACCATATTCGATCTCTTTTGTAGCCTGAAGAAGTAGAAATATATCTACGAAACGTTGGCATTAGTTGAATGTAGTTTTGACCAATTGCTTTCCTCAAAATTCCATGAAAAATCAACCTAATTATAAAGAAAATACTCGGCGAGATACAAATGGTCAGTATGTTGTAAGTTTTCCATTTCGGAACGAGAATGTAAAGTTAGGTACAAACAGAGAAATTGCCTAAATAGATTTTACAAATTGGAATCACGTTTTAAAAAGATCCGAACTACTATAAAAATACGCGGAAAATATAAGAGATTATATTGAACAGGGACATCTTATTCCTGCTACTGAAGTACGAAATAATAATAGGATATCATAAATATCTCGCTGAACTGATTTTCCATTATGAAGAAAATCGTTCAAGCAAAGTTTTTGTTAGTTTTCATGCTGCCATCGAAAACAACTCTCAACAGTGGTTGTTTTATCTTTTCGAATTACAGGATGATGAGCGAGAAAATATGTTGAAGTATCTTTTATGTTGACTTCATTGAATTCTAAAGGTTCAGCATGATTTAATTTTAAATATTCATCAATGAAATAGGAGAGTCTTTGAATAATTGCTTATCATGTTTAAAACGATTTCCCAAATTATGAAAACGTTTCAAGGCAAAGAATAAATTTCACAGAATTACATCTAATACTGGGATTTTAATGTTTCATAAATTCTTCCAATGATTTCCACTCTCTCTGATTTCGCAAGCTTCTTGTTCATTTGTGAATTCTTCCTGACATTCTGGAATCATCTCGGCTTGCCAAAATCTTTCCATCATGCTATCCAGTTTCTTGGTATCTAGAGAACAATGATTAGAAAAATAACATAAGTTCTTCTCTCAGAGATATGTGTCACCAATGATCCACTCACAATATATCCGAAAAGTGTGTTTTGCATAATAGGCCCTTCCAGATCACAATTTTATAGATTCTGATAATAATATTGAAAAAAAACATCTGTGCCCAACAATATAGAAATTCCACCAGGAATATTGAAGTTTGGATCAGCTAGATTTATGTTCTTAGGGATTTCAAAATATTGAGTGCTGAAGTGAATTTAAGGTAATTTAGACGTTATTCTAGATATTATAGAGCTGTTGCTCTAGACTCCAAAAATTCAATAAATTCTGACAAATTGGGAGTATTTCGAGAATTTCTAGCAACCTGATAAGCTCTATTTGTATAGGGATCAAGTTTCTTCGACAAAATACCTATAAAAAGCATATCCCATTCATTTACAGGTTGGTTCAAATTTCTCAATGAACTAATTTCTTGATTAATTGAGCAAATGAATTCTCTCAAATTGAGAGCTGTACCTATTTGTAAGGGCTTCATATCAAGTATCGAATAAATGTGATTACTCGCTTAATTAATTGGATTGTCATATCTTTTGTTCAAAAGATTCAGTGCTTCTTAATATAATAATAATAATAATATATTTATTCGTGCTAATACATAAATGCTCACACACGTCAAATAAACTTTGATTCAAGTAAAATGTGAAAAATCATCATTTAAGAATTCATCTAATGTATAATAACATTTATTCAGCAAATAGTTCTTTATAGTAACCTTAAAATGCTGATGTGTGTGCTGAGATGTCATTTTCACACCGTGCGGCAGCCTGTTATAAAATTTCAGTCCATATTAAGTAACACCATTTGATTTTGTTTATTCTATGGAATTCTGTATAAATGTGATCTTTATTGCGTGTGTTGTGTGTGTGAATATCTTGATGTGTTTTGTAATCTTCTAAGTGAGACTTAACATGTAAGAGGCATTGTAAAATGAATAAACAAGGAACTGTTAGAATATTTGGTTCTGAAAACATCTTCACAGTCATCTCTATAGTTTAATCGACCTATCACCTGATAGCTTTCCTTTGTAACCCAAATAGCCTTTTGACAGATGCATCATGTCCCCAGCATAGTATACCATATGTTAGTTTTGACTCAATGAAAGCGCGGTATACAGTTATCAATACACCATTAGTTACAACATCAAGCAGATTCCTCAGTACATACACACACGAAGACACCGCACTACTTATATAATTTATAGGGCATCCCAACTCAGTTTGCTGTCCATAAAAACACCAAAAAATTTAGTTGGCTCAGGCGAATTCATTCCTTCCAAATCTCTCATAGATATCTGAGCTCAGTTTTCGCTTTGTTCAAACTGAGCTGGTTGCTGTTGAACCATTCTGACACATTCGCCAATACCTCCTCCATTCTGTTTATCACAAGTTCCCGTGTTTCGGCTCTTTTCAGTACAGTAGTATCATCTGCAAAAATGACAAATTCCGCGTCAGGATCACAACTGTCGATATCGTTCATGTAAATGATGAAAAGCAAAGGTCCGAGGACGGATCCCTGCGTAACACACAGTCAACATCCAACATGGCAGATAGATCTCCCCGAGAATCAACACACTGTTCCCGATTCTCTAGATATGACCGTATTAGGTCAACTGCTCCCGGTCAAACTTGTATTGTTTCAATTTTCGTAGAAGGATTTCCAGAGACACGCAAGCGAACGCCCTACTCAGATCGCGAAAAATGCTCCACGTAAAGAGACCCACTGTAACCTTCATTTATTTCTTTCATTAGTTTATTAATCGCTGCTGCTGTAGAGCTTGAGCTTCTAAAACCAAATTGCGATTCACTAAATAGGCCGTTGTTCTCAAAATGGCGATCATCTGTTTTTGAAGAATTTTTCGAAAATTTTTGCTAAGATAGGTATTATCGATATCGGTCTGTAGTTGCAGACCTGCTGTAGAACCTTTTTTGCACCGGAACAACCCTTGCCACTTTAAGTATTTTCGGAAAGGTACTATCTCTTATACATATGTTAATTAGTTTCGTAAAGGACCAACTATCTCATTCACCAAATTCTTGATAATTTTGGAGTTGTTCAAGCTCCCCATAGACATCCAATGTTCACTTATCAAAATTACATCATGATCTAAGCTATTCGCCTCGAGTTGTTCGATTTTATTGCGAAGACATTGAACATTTATATGTAAGAGCTTGAAAACTGTATTTGGGATGAGAAAGTACTCTCATATTGTGAAACATGTTTACTTAACCTCTTTCGCCTCTTTCCGAAAAAATTATTGAAACTGAACGGTCTTATGACTGCACCAGTAGGCTAAAAATCTCTTTCGTTCAACAATTCGTAAATGTCATCATTAGGTGCACCTATACTGAAAGCAGAGTTAGATCCCAAAGTATTCAACTTCCTAACAACAATCCTCTCAGGAGCATCTACATTACACAAGTATTCGGATTGTCTCCTCTGAAATATCACCAGCAATCCTTCCAAGATACAGCCAACGTTTTCTGGGTGCACCATATGATCGGTGTGTTTTCATATTTAGGTACATTTTACCGGTGCAAACTGTTCCTTTTAACTTTGCGTTTTGATGTTACGATTTTCCATTCATTTTGAACATGGGAAATAGAATTTTCTTCATTTACTCCATCATTGCTACTAATCGATGCGGTTTGTTTATGTTTATTTATCATATCTATTTGATTTTCATGTTCCTCTGCACAATGTCAACCCAGGTGTTGCCGGCCATACCAGATGTCCCCGTCCTTTCGTGTTTTGTTTCTACTGTTTCCTTCATGTTTCGAAATCTCCTCCCCAGATTTTGTGACTTGGCAGATGATGTGGCAATATCCTCATCATTGTTTATGTGTTTTCATTCATTTTGATAATTTTAATTGAGTTCTCTTGTGAGGAAATTGTTATTTGTTGGTTCGAAATAGATCTTTCCATCTCATAAATTATACGTTTTTGACATTCTATTTCAAGATGTGCACGTTTCAAATCACTTTCAGCACAAACTCCTTGTTTTTTCCACTCACTCAACAGATTCATTAGACATCCAACTTTTCAAACTCGATAAGCTTCTTTGTTGATTCACTTACTTTAATATCGTCTGGTACTTTCCTCGTTAATATTATATCTATAAGTTTATTCTTTGTGAGAAGATTCAACTCTCGTACTGCTATCTCGTTGCCGGCCATGTTTCGCCCCATGTTTCATTCAATAATGGTAAGTTATTTATTATCGAAAGAGCTTCGTCTTTCAAATATTTCTTTAAATAAAAAGTTTTGTACATTTGACAAATTTGAACTTTCATTGACAACTGCACGAAATATATCCATGAAAGGTTTGTACTCACTTAATTTTTCCATTGAAATATGGAATATCAATGGATAGTAGCGATGAACTAGGTGACACATTGTAATGTCTGACTAATATCTGTTACAGCATACTATGATAAATAAATACCTTATCACGAGTCAGTTCGGAGATAGCTCTCGAGGCGAACGAGCAGGCGAGTGATACGAATAATAAAGTGTTTGTTTTAATGCCTTTGTGACATTCTCAATTAGCTATAAGTGAACACTACACATTATTGATTGTGCTTGACAACTGACTATTTGTAATTCCACAATTTTTCCAAATGCGTCTTGTATTTGTTGAAATTTGCAAAAATTTATTCTCCATATCGAAAATACCTTCCGTATCTGTGGAATCCAAATTAAGAATTTCTAATTGAGTATTTTCATATTGTTGAAATAAATTATTCAATCTGGACTTTCGGACTTCTAAATCCTCCTTAATTGATTCTAAATCTAGATCGGAATTTAATAATTCCATAATGTAATTATCAATTTTAGTTATTGTTCCTTTATATTATGACCTCTGTAATTTCAATTTCTGAAGAGGCATAATGAAATGAATGAAATACAATAAACAAATGAAAAAGTTTCGATAACAAAATATCATCTGTTTTACAGTATAAATTCTACTTATCTCTTCTGACGTTGTTATCTGCCAGATGTTGTAGATAAATTCTTCTCTCGTTTCAATGGAAAACCTGTGGAATATTTTCTCCCCTTGAATTAAACGTCTTCCTTGGAAAATGTTGAATTTTGTTGAAGAACAGCTTCCTTGGTTTTGGTTTATTTGTTGAAGAATCAGCTCCAATATTGTACGGATAAGAATTCTTCTTGTTCGTAGTTAATGCAGATGTCCCAAATTTTATGAGAATCGCCGAATTCTGATTTTTGTAGCGAAATACGGCTGTATTTTCGCTGGTTTTAAGGCTCGAAGGACCAATTTTATGTGCAAACCACTATATATATTGTTGTAAAACTAAAACCCATTATTGTTACTAAAATAACTTTATGGTAAATGAAGAGTCAATCGTACGTAAATGGATCTTTATTGATAAAATTTGCTCTACATGTTTCGCCTTGTTAGGGCATCTTCAGGAGCTCTGTAATGCTCTGGACTTGTATGGGCCTTTACCACGTAGTCGTGGTGGGGTGGAATATATTTGTGTACTGTTCGATGTCTTCTCAAAGTATGTTACTTTTTATTCATTGAAAAAGGCATGGTTATAATAAATAGGATTTTGAGAGATTACATTCCCAAAATGGGTAAAGTAAACGCAATTTTGTCAGATCATGGCACTCAGTTTACTTCGAAAAAAGTGGCAAAATGTTATGTCTGACATAAGGGTTAAAGCATATTTTTTCATCCATACGTCATCCTCAATCAAAACCTTCCGGAACGAATAATGAAAGAAATTGGTCAGCTCGTTCGTACATACTGTCATGAGCAGAATACAGAAATGGGCCTGTGAAATTGATAAATTGTGCATGTTTTTCAATAGTTTAGTACATGAGTCCACAGGATTCAGTCCCGTAGAGCTACAATTCGGTACCGAAAGGCCAAAGTTTTTACTACCGGAGAATTTTTCATCTTTTGCTCCCAAAGGTTGATATGAATCTCAAGTGTAAATTATTTCTTGCTAGAAAAGCTTAGAAAATGAAGCATCTCGTCGAGCAGCTCGGCATCGACTGAACGTTTATAGTTCACCAGTCGAATTCAATACTGGTGATGTCGTGTTGCTTAAATCCAATGTCTCTTCTTCTTCTTCTGAAGTCGGAAACTACAATATTTGTTGCTCTCCTATGAGGTCCATACCTTATAAAAAAAGGATAGGAGTATCCACGTACATACTTCAGTATCCTAACAAGGAAAGGAAAAGGGGAATGTTTCATGTGAGTCACCTTAAAAAGTATCATTCAAAGGATAGTAATGTGGGGTAAAAAAATAATAATAAAAATTAAGTAGAGGGCTGTTCAGGTTTGAATATCGTGCAGAAACTTACACAATTGTTTCTGCACTACGGAAAAAACAAGTTGAACCAGTACAGTTAATTTTATTTATTCTTGAGTTAGATATCCATTTCTAAGGTTGAGGAGTGTATGTCTTTCAGTCGAACACTACCGTGCGCCAGCGCCCAATGACTTCACTTCAGGAAGATACCGATCTCGATTCAATTGCGATAAATACGATTGTTGAGTTTGTGAGGAGATAATCTTGTTCTAATTCTTTTTAACAACCATATTAGCGATAAGCTGAAATAATAATAATTTTTATACATAATATTAATAATTAGGACAGTGGTGCTTGGTGTTAGGTAAGTTATTTTGTAAATTTTGTTTGTCATCTCTCCTCCAAAATTTATGTTAGTTAGTTTTAGAACTGATTGTTTCACGGCGTTCTCTGTATGAATAAAAATCCAGCAATCTCTCATCCAGGACTTTGATTAAGAAAATCCCGTTCCTGCTCACAGCAGACGATTCAAGTATCGTTTGAAACAAAAATTTATTAGAACAGAAGATTCAAGTCAGAATATTTAGGCCGACTTACTCTCTTCTCGAAAAAATCTCCACTGAATCAGTCAGAAATGAAGATATTGTTCTGACATCAGGATTTCAATCAAAAGAAATTGGAATGGCCCTTAGGCAGAGCTGTGCCAAAAGCATTGTGCTTAGTGCTCGTGAAAGCACTCTAAGCACTTTAGTGCTTTCTGAGCACTGTGCTCGCGAGCACTTTTCAAGGGCTAGTGCTTAGTGCTTGTTTTTCGAGCACTCTCGCGAAAATCTTAGTGCTTAGTAATCCGCTAAGCACTAAGCCTTTCCTGAATTCTTGAAGTAGGGTCAATATAAGCAGGTACGGTATTTGATTTTTTTATGTGCGCAAAGATAATATGATCGTTTTGAATTAATATTCAGTATTTCTTCAGTCACCATTGATTTGACTTTATGGTTATGAAGGCCAGACAATTTTTGTTTTTGCGCGCTTGTTACTAGTGGAACAGGCGGACTATCGTTCTGTCCAAATGTCTGTAATTTCCGAATATCGAGCCGAAAATGGTTTCAATCCATTGGGTTCGACTTCTTGATAGAGAAACCTTGGTCAAATTTAAGTAGGTCAGGCTGGCCGGCCCTTCGGCCATATACTCTCTCTATCTTCCGAAGGAAGGGACCTAGAGTTTTCATTTTTTCAGAATAGATCGAGTGTCAAAATATCTCGGTCAAGTTCGTTGCTGGGCCAAATCCATCGAATAGTTTAGCAGTTAATAACATTAATTTCTTTGAATATTCATCCTATCAATTCGTAACTTAGAGAATGTCTAGATAGCGTTAAAAGGAAGGAGTATGCCAAATTTCGAGAAAATCGTCACGAGAGAAAATTTTTAAAAATTCCCAGAATGTTTTTTTCAATACGATATCTCATAAGTTATTCGTCAGATCACAACAATTTAGGACATTTATGCAGGGTATAGGTATCTAAAATTTTTCAAAATTTCATCGTCATAGCGTACAATCTCCAGAAGATATAAGAGTTTTCTGAAAATGAAGTCACAGATTATATTTCTATCTATGAATTCACAGGGTGGTTTTAATTTTATGACAAGTTGTCATAATGAGTGAATATTGAGCCGAAAATGAAACTAATTCTGTGGGGTTCATTTTTATGACAAACATGTCTAAAATACTGGTGTGTGCAGTTGTCATATTTTGAATGGAAATGTCATTATGAATTTTGCGACAAGAGGACTATTTTTTCCCAAATGTCTGTAATTTCTGAATATCGAGCTGAAAATGATCGCCATCGGTTGGATTCGACTCGTGATGAAGAAACGGTGGTCCAATTCGAAAATGTTTGGCTGAATATTCTCTATCTTCCGAAAAGAGATGAGATAGAGATTCCATATCAATAGAATTAGTTTATTATCCAAATATAAGTCAAAGTTAGTTATTGGAGCCAGACCTGTCCGATAGCTCAGCAATGATGAATCTGAAATTCGGTTATAATTGATGACACTCAACTACAACAACTTATATATGAGTATAGAAATGTGGAAAGAATGCCAGATCGAAGAATTTGCTGAACTGTAAGTTCACTCAACTTCCATTTAAGATATATGTTTATTGATTCTTTCACACTCATTGTGCTGGCTGATTTTGAATCGCACTCTTTTTTAAGTCTGAGAAAAAGACTTTAGAACGAGCGCGTAAAGCTCCTGATCTCACGTCAGTGCTTTCCACATTTTTTCAGTAATGTGTTCTCGCTTATAAAATAATTGGTCCTCGATTATTAAATCAACTTTATGCATTGATTAGGAACAGCCATTCAGATTCAGATCGACGAATAAGATTAACTAGTACCAGAATGTAAATTGAATGCATGCGTTTCACAAAACAAATAAAATGGCTTTTGAGTTTTTCCCAGTCTCGAAATCATAATTTTAGATATGTCGATGAAGCTAAAGAGTTCTCATTTCGATCGAACAACATTACATAAAAATAGTTCCCACTAAAGTGCTTGAGTGCTTGGTGCTCGAAATATTCAATTACTTTTGCAAAAGTGCTCGGTAATCCGGAGCCTTCTGTCGAAAGCGGTGCTTAGAACTCGAGACTCGAAGCATTTTTTTCCGAGTGCTTAGGGCTTAGTGCTCAAGCACTTTTTCGGTTTTTAGCACAGCTCTGCCCTTAGGTCGAGTTGTTGAAACTATTCCTGGACATGATGGAAGAGTGAGGTTGGTCAAGTTGAAAACTGTCACAGGTGAATTACTGAGACCAGTACAACCTATTTCATTACTGGAAATGAAGAAGTCATTAGTTTCACCAAGACCAGCACTACCAGAAAAGAAAAGCGATAATCATAACAAAGAACAGTTATCGAAAAAGATCGATAATTAGGGAGCCGATAGTCAGAACGAGATCAGGAAGACCTGTAAAGCTTCCTGAAAGATTTGAACAATAATTGTGTTATTACTTCTATGTAGAACTGACACAAAGTGGGAGTGTGTTGGAATTCAAGAATTTACCTACTTTGTTTTCAAATATATAAGTTGATAGTCAAGTGATTTTGTAAGAGCCGGGTGAACACGGAACTGTGGAACCGAGTTAGTTGACCCTCCCGAGTTCTTCGTCACATACTGTTCGCGCAGTGGTGCACTGTCTCCCGCAACCACCAGTTTTATGAGTCAGTGTCCCTGGGACTCTAACTGGAGAGTGTTGCAACTGGAGGAGAGGGTTTCGGTGGGTGAAAGTCCTACACAAAACTGCAGCATTGCACTAAGCCACTGCAGGAAGGCATGAGGAGTTCCCGCTACCTCTAGGGCGGACAAAAAGGTTAGGGATTAGGTTACTTCACTTGGGTAGCACCTTGTCGTGTTGTGAGGGCTCAAGTACCTGCGATGACTCTCTGGAGCTATGTCGGGTAGGGTCACATATGCTGAATAGGTCCTTAGAGAAGCAGCGAAAAGTAAGACTACCCACTCTCTCACTATGGTGAAGCCAATCCCAGCTTTCACCAGTTTCCCCAATTTTCAATATTCATCTGTGTTCCCCCTCCGTCGCTATTAGGTTTACCGAGGTCTAGGATATTTCCTCTCATATCCCCCAACCCTATTCTTAGTTTTCCTTTCATGCGGATGGTAGATTTTGGCGACGGCTTTGGCTAATTTTCAGGACAGGGATGTGTGCTTGCACAGCCCTTATTGGGAATAATGGATAATGCCCAAGAAAAACAAAATATGTCAACGGTGCGGGGAGGATACCTCAGTAACGGCCGGAGGAGGTGGTGGAGCAGGCCAAGCCCGATCGAGATCCAGCAACTGTGGAGGGATACCGGTAGGAGACCAGGCCGGATCACCCAACGTGATTACTGGAATTAAAAAAATTAAGATTGAAGAGAGGAGACAAGACATGCAGTCTACGACGAGGCATTACCATCCAGGAGTTAATGATGCGAGATCATGAAGCGAAGATGAGGCGATAACTGATATAGCGGAGGACGCGGTTTTCACCTAAAATAATTGATGAAATCGAGAACACAGGGGAGGAAGAGAATAAAGAAAAAGCTGAGGACGAGGTAAGTTTTTCCAACAGCCGATTGGAAAGGGAAAGGAAAACCCCAACAAAAGGAAAAGGATCGATATGTCTTCGATGAATATCACACTAAATACCGTGAGGTCTTCAACTTTGTTGGACACAATTGCGGCATCAGAGGAGGCAATAGGCAAAATAATAGGGGGAGATCACTCTGTCAGATAGGGCACTGCAAGATCTGGCAGATACGAGAAGATCACTCTGAGTCGCACCCTAAAGAGAGTAAGGATATTGTATTTCAGACTGAGGATAAAGAAATGAACGAAGACCGCCTCAAGCTGGAGGTCAGGAACGAGATTCAGGAAATCAGCGGGGAGAGAGACTTAATGAAAGTCATCAAGAGATAATGGCCACAGTCTGCCTATAAGGAGATAATGAAAAATCAGAATGCAACCAGCATGGACGTGACGGGGACGATAATTGTCATCGCGGATCAGAGGACCATAAAGATATTAATTACATCAGACCCCTAATTGGGTCGTCCAGAAAAAATTTCAGGTTCATCAGGGATGGAAGACTGAAGGCAGGACAGATTATTAGTCATAGAGCGGAGGACTATATTGAAGTCGACGGACAGCAGATCCTGGATAGCGCAAGGGTATGTTTTGCAGCTCTCCCCGAGGATGAAGAGTATAGTAGGAAGTACTCCCTATATAAATTGGCTCAAAAAATCACCGGGCTAGTGGAGAAAGGAGAGAGCTTACATATGGCTGTGGAAGCAAATATACCACGGCATGAGAAGAGGAAAAATTCTCCAGTGCGCTATGGATAGCCATGAGGGAATAATTAGTCTGCATGAAAAAGTCTACTGAAATAAACCAAGGGAATAAGGAGGGGCAGTTTAGAAATGATGCCATGCTTGTAAAGGGAACCCAAGGTCGCACTTATTCGGAACCGTTATCGGGCCTAAAGAAAAGGCTCAGCGGCGAGGAAAACTAGAAGAAGGAAATAAAAATGGTGAGGCAAACTAGGGAGGGCGACATGCTGGTGGAGGTGAAAAAAGGGAGTAAGGAAATCGAGTAGTTATGTCAAAAGATAAGAAACACACCTCATATGGAGTCCGTAAGCAAGATGGGAATGGAGGTGAGGAAGGCGGTGAACATATATGGGATTGACTTAGACGTGAGCGAGAGAGAGGTGGAGGAAGCGATTGCGAGCGCGTTGAAAGTGCATGGAATAGGAGGAAATATAAGAGCTCGAAGACCAATGAACGGGGGAAGGAAGGCAGCAACTGGGGGGGACCG
This sequence comes from Micraspis discolor, assembly GCA_030674115.1. Lineage (NCBI taxonomy): Eukaryota > Metazoa > Arthropoda > Insecta > Coleoptera > Coccinellidae > Micraspis > Micraspis discolor. Next base: position 35,397 of record JARTUT010002300.1, on the reverse strand, counting down.
AACTCAAATGCTTGGTATGAGTCCAGAATTACTGCTGAGCAAAATGTTCCTTCAGGCTTGTCGAGATGGTGTTTACGATGCGATGGACCTGATGCGTTGTCGAGTTGGTCTCTCGGAAACCTAGTTGGTGGTCTGAAACCAATTGGTGCATCTCCATGTCATCTTTCATCCTTTTGATGAGCAATTTGTGGAAGAGTCGTCCAAATTCGTTTCCCCTATGGATTCTTTCAATTCCCCATGAGCCGAATCGTCGCCTGAGCCTTCTTCTGGAGGCATTCCGACTTCACCCGTAGTACACATGTCGGGATTTCGCTCCGCTGTCTTCCTACTTTCTCCGTACATCTGAACGTAGAGTTTGTCATTACGTTTTTCAGGCGCTCGCGATATACCGAAGGGGCTGAACCTCTTCAGGGCTTTCTATGTTCAGGAGAATATCGTCTATCTTCTTCGAATTCGTCCTATCCGCTTTCGATTTTCCGAGTAATGCGCCGACCAATTTTCTATTTCTCTCGTCTCTCCCATCGTCCAAGAGAAGAATTTTCTCTTTGCGTACCATCCGACGATGTGCTCTAGCGACGGACTCGTACGAATATTCGTATCCGCGATACTTTTCTCGTCCACTAACGGTTGTGCAAACCACCATGAAGTTTATGTGGTGCACATAAAGAATTAATTTTCAATTTGATTGCTTGAGTAATAGAAATTCTTTCCAACTTGTCGTTTATTTTGCTCTCAATGTTACGATACAATACAATTCAGTTTTGTGTGATACATATTGATACAATACGCACATTGCGCAGTGATGAGATCGTTTATACAGCGCGATCCATATTGAGAGTAATTCCATGTATAGTATGGTCTATACATAACTGCCAACCTCAAGAAAAATAATGAAAACCCAGCATTTTGTTACATAATCGTAAATACGAGATATTGTTGAACCTATATGTTCGGATTTTCGTTTCCGCACATAAAAGCGTATTTACTTTTTAAACTTTATTCCCTCCTCTCAGTTACAATAAACTGCAGACTTGAGAGAGATGGATGAGAGATTTTCTTATCTTAATTTGATGAATTTTATTTGTGTGAGCGAACAACTTTTATATGTCTTAACTTGACAAAGAGTGGTTTGGGATTCGTTAAAATGGGTTTATTTCAGCGCCTGCACCTGACAGGGAAAGTGGGGGTCAAGTGCATGCGGTGATATGTTTGAATAAGTCTTAATAAAATATACAATAAAGTGAAATTAAAACACTATAATTAAATTCCATACAAGTAATAGGTTATTACATAATCGTGAATTAAGAAATCGAAAAACTTATGATTAAATTCCACACAAGAAATTTTATAACTGAGTTGATTTGAGAACTTATGATTGAATTTCATATAAAAATCTGGCATTTGAGTTCATGCATGTATAAATGTGAATTAAAAATGCATTCGAAAATATTCTAGTAACCTCAGTTAATCGTAAATTGGAAGTAACCTTGAAAATAGATCTCTTGTAAGTTTTATTATTTATGATAACTTCAACAACTCTCACTCTATCATCCTTTCCAGGTAAAATTTTCGAAATTCGCCCCATTGGCCAATGGAATGGAGGAACATTATTCTCTTTCAATAATACTAGCATACCTGGTTCAATATTTGGAAGTGCCTCCTTCCATTTAGGTCTATTTTGCAATTACAGCAAATATTGTTTACGCCAGTGCTCCCAGAAACTTTGACGCATTTTAGAACATAGTCTCCATAATTTCAATTTATTTTGAGGTATCTGAGACAAATCAGATTCTGGTAACGCACTTAATGATGATCTTGTGAGAAAATGAGCAGGTATGAGATAATTCAAATCTGACATATCTCGAGAGACTTGGCATAGAGGTCTTGAATTTAATATAGCCCCTATTTGAACTAGGAATGTATTCAATTCCTCATAAGTCAGAGAAACATCTCTAACAACCCTTTTCAAATGGAATTTGACGCTTTTTACTCCAGCTTCCCACAGACCACCAAAGGCAGGAAAATAGTTCGAAATAAAATTGAATTTTATACTTCTATCAGCCGCAAAATTCATAAAGTTCCTCAAATTTTCTTTGAGCACCCTTGAAGGTAGCTCCATTATCACAGAATATCTGTGAGGGTAAATTTCTCCATGAGGAGAATCTTTTGAATGCTGCAATGAATGTATCCGTGTTCAAGTCGGACACAAGCTCTAAATAAAGAGCTTTAGTTGAAAAAGAAACAAATACTGCAATATATCCCTTTGAAACCAAAACCCTTCTTAATCAACATTGTTCAATTTTGAATGGGCAACAAAAATCTATACCCATATTTTCAAATGGTCTAGATTCGGTTACTCGAGGAGCTGAAAAGCTACCCATTAATTGTTCTGAGAATTTTGCTTTCAATCTGAAACACTGGACACACCTATGTAAAACCTTTTGATCTCCCGGAACCCGTTGATCAACCAAAATCATTCATTCAAATTTGCAAGTTTGTGCCAGCATGAAATAAATCCAGATGTTCTGTTATTATGATCAAGTTTGTAATATGACAATTTTTTGGCAAAATTATTGTATGCTTCTCCGAATAAGTGATTGGAGCATTTTGTAATCTTCCTCCAACTCTCACTAATCCATCCTGACCAATAAAGGGAAATAAAGGTACTAGCTTAGAACCTTCATCAGGAATTTTGCCATTGGTGTTCAAACTGGTCTGTCATGGACTTATTCAATTCTTCACTTGTTAGATTTCCTGTAACTTTTTCCGTTTTCATCAACCTACAAACGCCTACTTATCGATGAGAAATGTTCGAAACAAATTATGCTTTCTCGACAAACGATATTCAAATCAACGGCAGACAAATCTTCTTGGCAGTCTGGAGATGAAAATAACCCCCAACTTTCTGAACTTCATCATTATCAAATGAGGTATTCCGATCCTCTTCCAAAATTGCAACAAATTCTGGCCCGTGCCACCATAGCCTATTATCGTTTAAGAAATTTTGAGAACTTCTCGTTAACAAATTAGCTGGATTATTGTGACTATTGGTATGATGCCATGAAGAAACTGAAGTGAAACCTCTAGTAAGGCTCACTCTATTCGCAATATAAACATTTAATTTTGTAGGTATGGATCTAGTCCAGGCCAAAACAACTTCTGAATCACAAAACAATGAAACCCCACAAATTTGGAATTCCAACTCAAAGATCTTTAGAATTTTGTTTAGTAGTTTACTCAATAAAACTGCGCCATTGAGCTCCAATTTGGGAATTGTTAATTTTTGCTCAATGGTGTCACTCTGGTTTTCGATGTCAACAAGTTGACTGAAATTTTCCATCGCCACTTATGGTTTTGATGTGAAGGCAACAACCATCAGCATCTATTGAAGCATCACAGAATCCCAAAAGTTCAATTGCAGTGTTTTCATTTTTACCTTTAATATTTCTGGGTACAATTATAGGAGGGGTTACTGAAAGCACCTTCAGAAATTTATGGGAACCAACACAATTTGTGGACCCAAAGTTTTTGCATGAGCAGTTTAGAGGCAATTACAATTGATCCGATTAAACCCAATGGGTCATTCAATACAATAGATATTGCGCTCAAAATTATTCTTTCAGTCAATTTATCATGTTCAAAGTTAATCATTGGAAAATTAACCTTGAGCGAATCCAATCTAAGATCGTAAATAAATCCTAATGTTTTCAACATGAAATTTTCTTCTGATCCTTTGTTTAACTCAATTCCATTAACCTGACAAAGTTCAACTGGAATATCTGATATTACATTTGACGAATTTGATGCCCATTTATGAAGAGAAAAACTACCCAAATTCAACAATTCAATCAATTCATATTTAATTTTGGATAATTCCTAGATGGTATCGCCTTGTAGCCAAAAAAGATGAACTTTTGAGGTCATAGGTTACCGTATTCAAGCGAATAAAATGCAACGGTGATAAAGGATCCTTTCTCCAAATAATAAATTGAAAATTTCGATGATCTGAGTGTAATAGAACACTCCTGAACATATACCTTATGTCAGTTATCAAAACGTACTTGTAAGTACAGAAATAATAATAGGATATCATAAATATCTCGCTGAACTGATTTTCCATTATGAAGAAAATCGTTCAAGCAAAGTTTTTGTTAGTTTTCATGCTGCCATCGAAAACAACTCTCAACTTGGTGGTTGTTTTATCTTTTCGAATTACAGGATGATGAGCGAGAAAATATGTTGAAGTATCTTTTATGTTGACTTCATTGAATTCTAAAGGTTCAGCATGATTTAATTTTAAATATTCATCAATGAAATAGGAGAAGTCTTTGAATAATTGCTTATCATGTTTAAAACGATTTCCCAAATTATGAAAACGTTTCAAGGCAAAAAGAATATAAATTTCACAGAATTACATCTAATACTGGGATTTTGAATGGAAGTTTCACTTGAAATTTACTTCCAATGATTTTCCACACTCTCTCTGATTTCATGCAAGCTTCTTGTTCATTTGTGAATTCTTCCTGACATTCTGGAATCATCTCGGCTTGCCAAAATCTTTCCATCATGCTATCCAGTTTCTTGGTATCTAGAGAACAATGATTAGAAAAAATAACATAAGTTCTTCTCTCAGAGATATGTGTCACCAATGATCCACTCACAATATATCCGAAAAGTGTGTTTTGCATAATAGCCCTTCCAGATCACAATTTTATAGATTCTGATAATAATATTGAAAAAAACATCTGTGCCCAACAATATAGAAATTCCACCAGGAATATTGAAGTTTGGATCAGCTAGATTTATGTTCTTAGGGATTCCAAAATATTGAGTGCTGAAGTGAATTTAAGGTAATTTAGACGTTATTCTAGATATTATAGAGCTGTTGCTCTAGACTCCAAAAATTCAATAAATTCTGACAAATTGGGAGTATTTCGAGAATTTCTAGCAACCTGATAAGCTCTATTTGTATAGGGATCAAGTTTCTTCGACAAAATACCTATAAAAAGCATATCCCATTCATTTACAGGTTGGTTCAAATTTCTCAATGAACTAATTTCTTGATTAATTGAGCAAATGAATTCTCTCAAATTGAGAGCTGTACCTATTTGTAAGGGCTTCATATCAAGTATCGAATAAATGTGATTACTCGCTTAATTAATTGGATTGTCATATCTTTTGTTCAAAAGATTCAGTGCTTCTTAATATAATAATAATAATAATATATTTATTCGTGCTAATACATGAATGCTCACACACGTCAAATAAACTTTGATTCAAGTAAAATGTGAAAAATCATCATTTAAGAATTCATCTAATGTATAATAACATTTATTCAGCAAATAGTTCTTTATAGTAACCTTAAAATGCTGATGTGTGTGCTGAGATGTCATTTTCACACCGTGCGGCAGCCTGTTATAAAATTTCAGTCCATAGTAAGTAACACCGCATTTGATTTTGTTTATTCTATGGAATTCTGTATAAATGTGATCTTTATTGCGTGTGTTGTGTGCGTGAATATCTTGATGTGTTTTGTAATCTTCTAAGTGAGACTTAACATGTAAGAGGCATTGTCAAATGAATAAACAAGGAACTGTTAGAATATGCTTGGTTCTGAAAACATCTTCACAGTCATCTCTATAGTTTAATCGACCTATCACCCTGATAGCTTTCCTTTGTAACCCAAATAGCCTTTTGACAGATGCATCATGTCCCCAGCATAGTATACCATATGTTAGTTTTGACTCAATGAAAGCGCGGTATACAGTTATCAATACACCATTATTACAACATCAAGCAGATTCTCAGTACATACACACACGAAGACACCGCACTACTTATATAATTTATAGGGGCATCCCAACTCAGTTTGCTGTCCATAAAAACACCAAAAATTTAGTTGGCTCAGGCGAATTCATTCCTTCCAAATCTCTCATAGAGAAGTATCTGAGCTCAGTTTTCGCTTTGTTCAAACTGAGCTGGTTGCTGTTGAACCATTCTGACACATTCGCCAATACCTCCTCCATTCTGTTTATCACAAGTTCCCGTGTTTCGGCTCTTTTCAGTACAGTAGTATCATCTGCAAAAATGACAAATTCCGCGTCAGGATCACAACTGTCGATATCGTTCATGTAAATGATGAAAAGCAAAGGTCCGAGGACGGATCCCTGCGTAACACACAGTCAACATCCAACATGGCAGATAGATCTCCCCGAAATCAACACACTGTTCCCGATTCTCTAGATATGACCGTATTAGGTCAACTGCTCCCCAGTCAAACTTGTATTGTTTCAATTTTCGTAGAAGGATTTCCAGAGACACGCAAGCGAACGCCCTACTCAGATCGCGAAAAAAATGCTCCCACGTAAAGAGACCCACTGTAACCTTCATTTATTTCTTTCATTAGTTTATTAATCGCTGCTGTTGTAGAGCTTGAGCTTCTAAAACCAAATTGCGATTCACTAAATAGGCCGTTGTTCTCAAAATGGCGATCATCTGTTTTTGAAGAATTTTTCGAAAATTTTTTGCTAAGATAGGTATTATCGATATCGGTCTGTAGTTGCAGACCTGCTGTAGGAACCTTTTTGTGCACCGGAACAACCCTTGCCACTTTAAGTATTTTCGGAAAGGTACTATCTCTTATACATATGTTAATTAGTTTCGTAAAAGGACCAACTATCTCATTCACCAAATTCTTGATAATTTTGGAGTTGTTCAAGCTCCCCCATAGACATCCAATGTTCACTTATCAAAATTACATCATGATCTAAGCTATTCGCCTCGAGTTGTTCGATTTTATTGCGAAGACATTGAACATTTATATGTAAGAGCTTGAAAACTGTATTTTGGGATGAAAGTACTCTCATATTGTGAAACATGTTTACTTAACGTCTTTTGCCTCTTTCCGAAAAAAAATTATTGAAACTGAACGGTCTTATGACTGCACCAGTAGGCCAAAAATCTCTGTCGTTCAACAATTCGTAAATGTCATCATTAGGTGCACCTATACTGAAAGCAGAGTTAGATCCCAAAGTATTCAACTTCCTAACAACAATCCTCTCAGGAGCATCTACATTACACAAGTATTCGGAAATTGTCTCCTCTGAAATATCACCAGCAATCCTTCCAAGATACAGCCAACGTTTTCTGGGTGCACCCGATATGATCGGTGTGTTTTCATATTTAGGTACATTTTTACCGGTGCAAACTGTTCCTTTTTTAACTTTGCGTTTTGATGTTACGATTTTCCATTCATTTTGAACATGGGAAATAGAATTTTCTTCATTTACTCCATCATTGCTACTAATCGATGCGGTTTGTTTATGTTTATTTATCATATCTATTTGATTTTCATGTTCCCTCTGCACAATGTCAACTCCAGGTGTTGCCGGCCATACCAGATGTCCCTGTCCTTTCGTGTTTTGTTTCTACTGTTTCCTTCATGTTTCAAAAATCTCCTCCCAGATTTTGTGACTTGGCAGATGATGTGGCAATATCCTCATCATTGTTTATGTGGTTTTCATTCATTTTGATAATTTTAATTGGAGTTCTCTTGTGAGGAAATTGTTATTTGTTGGTTCGAAATAGATCTTTCCATCTCATAAATTATACGTTTTTGACATTCTATTTCAAGATGTGCACGTTTCAAATCACTTTCAGCACAAACTCCTTGTTTTTTCCGCTCACTCTCAACAGATTCATTGAACACATCCAACTTTTCAAACTCGATAAGCTTCTTTGTTGATTCACTTACTTTAATATCGTCTGGTACTTTCCTCGTTAATATTATATCTATAAGTTTATTCTTTGTGAGAAGATTCAACTCTCGTACTGCTATCTCGTTGCCGGCCATGTTTCGCCCCATGTTTCATTCAATAATGGTAAGTTATTTATTATCGAAAGAGCTTCGTCTTTCAAATATTTCTTTAAATAAAAAGTTTTTGTACATTTGACAAATTTGAACTTTCATTGACAACTGCACGAAATATATCCATGAAAGGTTTGTACTCACTTAATTTTTTCCATTGAAATATGGAATATCAATGGATGGTAGCGATGAACTAGGTGACACATTGTAATGTCTGACTAATATCTGTTACAGCATACTATGATAAATAAATACCTTATCACGAGTCAGTTCGGAGATAGCTCTCGAGGCGAACGAGCAGGCGAGTGATACGAATAATAAAGTGTTTGTTTTAATGCCTTTGTGACATTCTCAATTAGCTATAAGTGAACACTACACACATTATTGATTGTGCTTGACAACTGACTATTTGTAATTCCACAATTTTTCCAAATGCGTCTTGTATTTGTTGAAATTTGCAAAAATTTATTCTCCATATCGAAAATACCTTCCGTATCTGTGGAATCCAAATTAAGAATTTCTAATTGAGTATTTTCATATTGTTGAAATAAATTATTCAATCTGGACTTTCGGACTTCTAAATCCTCCTTAATTGATTCTAAATCTAGATCGGAATTTAATAATTCCATAATGTAATTATCAATTTTAGTTATTGTTCCTTTATATTATGACCTCTGTAATTTCAATTTCTGAAGAGGCATAATGAAATGAATTTGAAATACAATAAACAAATGAAAAAGTTTCGATAACAAAATATCATCTGTTTTTACAGTATAAATTCTACTTATCTCTTCTGACGTTGTTATCTGCCAGATGTTGTAGATAAATTCTTCTCTCGTTTCAATGGAAAACCTGTGGAATATTTTCTCCCCTTGAATTAAACGTCTTCCTTGGAAAATGTTGAATTTTGTTGAAGAACAGCTTCCTTGGTTTTGGTTTATTTGTTGAAGAATCAGCTCCAATATTGTACGGATAAAAATTCTTCTTGTTCGTAGTTAATGCAGATGTCCCAAATTTTATGAGATCGCTGAATTCTGATTTTTGTAGCGAAATACGGCTGTATTTTTCGCTGGTTTTAAGGCTCCGAAGGACCAATTTTATGTGCAAACCACTATATATATTGTTGTAAAACTAAAAACCCATTATTGTTACTAAAAAATAACTTTATGGTAAATGAAGAGTCAATCGTACGTAAATGGATCTTTATTGATAAAATTTGCTCTACATGTTTCGCCTTGTTAGGGCATCTTCAGGAGCTCTGTAAAATGGAGAAAATATGAAAACATGAAACATGAACATGAAAACATGAAATAAAATACTACAACACTGTGACATTTTCAAGAACTTACTCGTCAAGATTATACAGGTTGACATAAACATAAACCTTTCCGGTTATTATAAAATTCAGATTTAGGAGAACAAGCACATTTTTCAGACAAAGCTGATTCTTAGTAAAACTTTTCCAATGGTGAATTTCAATCGTTCAAATGACAGCGTCAGTTTCATTTTATGGTTAGCATTGACAATTGACATTATTGACAAAGACGTGAGGTGAGAAGAGACGCAAGCAATGGGTGCGTTCGGAAATTTCATAAACGCAGTAATCAAATTAAACTTTCAAATATAGGATGATAGCTGAGGTGTGATTCCGTTTGAGTGTTTAAACATTTGTTTTGGTGTGTTTTCAAATTTTTATTATCTCATAAATTTCCATAAGGTCAAGTTTGTTGCCCTTATCTAAATTGTGAAAAGAGTAACATTTTCTGACTCATCAAATTCATGTTCGTTTATTCTTAAGTGTCGTCCAAAAGAACTCTTGTCTTTGTAGTTCCTTATATGTTCAGATATTCTAGTCCCCAGAGCTCTAAACGTCTTTCCTATATAAAATTTGTCACAGGTTTTACAGTTTAATTTGTATACGCCATTCTTCTCCAGTATGGGTGTTTTATCCTTGCAATTAAGTAGATGGCTATGGAGACAATTATTAGCTTTAAAGACTATTTCAATATTGTGTTTTTCAAAAATTTTTTAATTGGGTAGCACATATTTCCGTAAAATGGCAATGAGAATCTTCCAATTACTTGTTTTTAGCATCTGGGGACTGATCATTTCGGTGTGACTCATTGTGCAATTTCAAAAACTTCCTCATCAGCAGTCTGTCCACCACATCTGAAGTGTAACCATTTTTGTAAGCTACATATTTGATTATCTGTAATTCCTGTTGAAACTGTCTCTGCTCAACGGTAAATGTAACATTCTGTGGACATAAGAGTTTAGAGCAGCAAACTTATGGCATGCTGGGTGGTTTGAGCTCTCATTGATGGTTGCTACAGTTTGGGATTCCTTTCTGTGTACATCCACAGATACTCTGTTATGGTCAAGGTAAGAGTTAAATCCAGGAAATTAATCTGGTTGAAACCAATTTCCAAGGTGAAGTGGATGTTTTCATGCAGAGTGTTAAACAAATTCAACAATACCCAAGCTAGATCTGTGCTGCCAGTGAATATTATTAGGATGTCATCAACATATCTGTAGTATTTGAAAATGTGTTTGTGTTATGGGTGTTTTCAAACTAAATAAGACCTTTTCCAAATTATCCATGAAAATTTCTGCCATGAGAGAAGATGGAGGTGCTCCCATAGGCAAGCCCATCTCCAATTTATATATTTCATTGTTGAACTGGCAAAGTTCTGTTCCAAAGATAGCTTGAGTAGACCTAGGATGTCCTTTCTCAGTTCAGGGTTGACGTTTTTCTTAAGTAGCTCCTTTCTCGATCAGTGAAACACATTCAACAGGGGATTGAAGTGAATAGGTTTTTAGCATCAAGTGATATTAACTTGGCCCCTCTGGGATCTGTAAGTCTTTCAATGATTCTGCTAATTTAATACTATTCTTTATGCTGTATGTGGGTATGAACTCCGTTAATTCCTTCAACTCTTCATTTAGAAACTGGCTTATTTTGTATACAGGTGTGTTTACGTAACTTACTACTGGTCTTATGGGTGCGTTAACCTTATGCAGTTTTGGAGAGCTATATAACTTAGGGATCTTTGGGTTTGGGTGGATCAACTTTCTGTATTTACCATAGTTATTCTCAAACTCTTCTGATAATTTGAAGTTTTTTTACTTTATTAATAAGAATTGAAGTGGGGTTGTTGTTCAATCTGGTGAAGCCGTTGTCATTCAAGAATTCCTCCACTTTACTGACATAAAGGCTCCTCTCTAACACCACTAAGCATGCACCTTTGTCGGCTTTCACTACTGTTAAGTTATTCTCTCTGATTTTCTTCTTGATGTTGTTAATGTCTTTCATCATTTCTTTTGTTCTATTGTTATGTTTCGATATTCTTCTCTTTTCGTTGAGGAAATGGCTTTACAGTTGGCACGGATTTCATTTTTGCTGTCTGCGTCCAAATATGATCTCTCCAACACAGCATCCACACTTACGGCAAGTGTATCCAATTGATGTTTAGAATGGTTAGGTATAGAGTGTTTAAGTCCCATATTCAAGATTTTCATTTCTCCTTCCGAAAATTGTACAGTTGATATATTTATTAAGTTAGGGTGGAAGTTGAAAGGTGGGTCTGGTTCATTCACACACTTCTTCCATTCTTTTTGTTTGCTTTTTCTGTTCGTAGGTGTTCCAATTTTTTCTTTAGAATGTCGGTTTTCCATATTCTCAGGGTTTCCACCTCACATTTTGTCTCGTCTATGACCTGTCTACGTTCTAGGTTATTCAGGCTGTTCAAATGTTTAACCATGTTTCCCAACATTAAGTTTGTGTTTCTCAGTTGGGTGTAATGTATTTTTATCTCCTTTTTCAGAAATTTCTTCCTAATTCTCCAGTCCTCTTCATCATTTAGTTTTTTCTGACAATTTGAAGTTACAGAATCTAGGTGTCAACTCTTCCAAAATGCAAGTTCTAACAAACCAGATGCTCAGTTTTATGTTGCAGGCTTTGATGGAAGCTCTCCTGTATTTAATGGCCAAGTTTGACGTACCATCTTCATATAATAAACTACTAACCAAGTGGCCATAATCCATTTTTGAATATTATGGTAAATGAAGGAGTCAATCGTACGTAAATGGATCTTTATTGATAAAATTTGCTCTGCATGTTTCGCCTTGTTAGGGCATCTTCAGGAGCTCTGTAAAATGGAGAAAATATGAAAAACATGAAACATGAACATGAAAACATGAAATAAAATACTACAACACTGTGACATTTTCAAGAACTTACTCGTCAAGATTATACAGGTTGACATAAACATAAACCTTTCAGGTTATTATAAAATTCAGATTTAGGAGAACAAGCACATTTTCAGACAAAGCTGATTCTTAGTAAAACTTTTCTTTGTTATGGTTTGAATATTTACTCTAGTAGCTCAACAAGAGCGCCAAAGAAATCTGACCTCACGTCAGTGCTTCTATTTTTATAATTGTGTTGGATTCTGCGGTCAAAATAATGATAGTTTTCTCACATGATTATGCTCCCAAATTCAATAATATCTGAGAGATATTCTGGATTTATGGTATACGTAGAGTCAAAATGATTGCATCTAAAAAAATTCAATGAGTATTCTTTCGAAACCATGGGAACACTCTGTACCCATAGAAGATAAATTATCTGTTAATAATTCATAAGTGTCAGGTGTTATTATTATTCATTATCTCATTTCTCGATTTAACAAAATGAATCGTTATTTTAATTACGAAATTCTGGATCTATTTTGTATATATCGTGGATGTGACAGAATTATTAGTAGAACCTGCCGAGCCTTCAACAGTAGCCCATTTACTTTCAATGATGGAAGATCTTTAGAAAATATGATTCAAACTTTCAAGTTTTGGATGTGTAAGACTCTCTAAAGAATACAAAGAAGAGTAGTTGATGATGAGAAAAATGAAATTAGTGTTTTGACTTATTTCGAAGCGAATGAAAATGCATCTCAGTGCAGCTCATGAAATCGATTTAGACAGAAATTCAGTGCACCGAATGCAAATATGAGAAAGTTCATGCAGTAGAACCAGGTGACTACATAAAAGGTTAAATTTCTGTAGAGGAATATTCGAAAAACTTGAAAATGATGAAAATATTTTGAAAATGATCATTTGGACAGATGAAGCAAAATTGAATAATGAAGGACTATTTAATAAAAAGATTGCCACATTTGGAGGTGAAAATCCTCATAGAAAAAGACAAAAAAAACCCGGAACAAATTAAGTTTTAATGTGTTTGCTCTTTTGAAGAACAACAAAGTGCGGTACTACATTTATGAAAAAATTTAAATACAGAAAAATTTTTGGAAATCCTGAGAAATTTTGTTTTTGAGTTTTGGATGAACTGCCGTTGAGTATGTCGACTACCGCATATTATCAATTGGATGGGGCTCCGGCATAGTTCACACGAGGTGTCTGAAGAACTGAATGCAATGTTTGGTAATCCGTGGATCGGACGCCGTTTTTCACTGTTTTGGTCCCCACGATCTCCCGATCTTACTCTCTCACATTTTTATTTATGAGGTAGAATAAAAAATTTAGAAAGCACTAACGTGAGGTCAGATTGCTTTGGCGCTCTTGTTGAGCTACTTGCGAGTAAATATTCAAACCATAACAAATGTATAAGCACTCTGATCACGTGAACGTGATGAAGTCTTTTCCGTACTATGGGACAATGTGATGCAAATATGAACGCCTAATGAATGAAAAACCTATATCTCAAATTAAAAATAACCTCTCATAATTTTCTCGAAGTTTTGTTCGAATCTATAATTCCCTTTTCCTAAAAACTTACGTCAGTGCTTTTCTGAATTTTGACAAAATATAATATTTCAGCCATCGAGATTGAATTCTATCTTTATGATTCCCGTTATGAAAAATTTTGATTAATATAACGCCAACTGACACTGATTAATGAGGCCGGCATTTGTCAATCGAATATCGATCTGTGATGGCCATCGTTCAAAAAGAAAATCATCAGGACGTATGTTATTTCTCTTTTCTCTCGAGTAAATGAAAAAATGATCATTTCTTTAGATGAAAGAGCTACGTCAATGAAATTTGGGGATAAGTAAGATATCGATCACCTCAATATATTCACGAATTTTTATTGAAATCCGAAAAATATCTTATGAGATAGTGAGGATTAAAGATTTTTAAATTTCTTAAAATTTTCTAGCGTGACGATTTCTGCGAAATTTTGCGAGCTGTTTTGTTGCAGCCTTCCTCAACAATATTTTAGGTATTAACTTGATCGGATGGATATTCTAGTAGTTATTGAGAAACAAAATTTCAGATGCTCATAACTACTGAACCATCCGACAGATTGGCCCAATAACGGACTTGACCGAGATATTTGGACAATTAACCTATTCTGAAAATATGAAAACTCTAGCTGATTCCTTTTGGATGCTAGAGAGGATACGGCCGGACAGCCGGCGGACGAATCAACTTTCGCCACGGATTCTTCATCGAAGTCGGGCAATCGATTGAGACCATTTTCGGTTCGATATTCCAAAATTACAGATATTCGGGTTAAATGATAGGCACTCTGTTCGGGTGAACAAGAGCGCCAAAAGCGAAATATGAATTAATTCGTACGATCAATAAGAATCGCGTTCATATGTTCAAAGACCGATTGAATAATGTTGGTTGGGATCTTACAGAGACGGACTCGACCCATGACGCATATGGAAATTTCCATAGGATATTCACTAGGATTTTCAATGAATGAATGTTTTCCAACAAAAAGTGAAGAAGAGTGATTTTCGAAACAAAAGATATGGAATAACCTTCAAATCATTTAATTGAAGAATAAGGTAGATGCTGCTCACACAATATTCAAGGTGGAGAGGGATGAAAATTCGAAGAAGCTATATACAGAATTGAGACAAAGGCTGAAATATTTTATAGAGGAAATAAGAAAAAATATGGATGTTGATTTCGTAAATAGAGGCAGTAACAAGAGTCGAGCAATATGGCAGGTGATCAATCAAAATCAAAAAACAACGGTTCTTCACCCAGCATGACATCTCTGAATGAGAAAATCTTGAGCAAATTAGACAAAAGAAAAAAGAAAATGAATGTTCAGATGCCGAGAAAAAGCTATTGAACACCAAGAGCTCAAAATACTTGGGTTCATTTTTTGTAGTCCAACAACTCCACAAGAGATTATCAATGTGTGAATAAATTGAAAAATAAAGTTGCATATGATGTATATGGTGTCCCAGTTAGCCTCCTAAAGAAGATAATTGAGCATGTAGCTGAACCACTATCACACATAATAAATCTTTGATTTGAAGAAGGATATTTTCGGATGAGTTGAAAATAGCAAAGTATACCACTAAACAGAAAGGAGACCCAGAGACTCATGCGATAATTACAGGCCGATATCGATTTTGTCGGTTTTGGTTAAATTTCTAGATACAAATTTTTTGATAAGTATTCAACATCATGGCTTCAAAAAGGAAAATGCACTGTTACTGCTTCAACGCTGATTAATGAGTTCATCATGGAGGCCCTAAACAATTCGGAGGAAGTATGGATCACATGCATGGACCTAAGTAAGGCTTTTGACTGCGTGAATCATGAGAAGCTCTTGAAGAAGCTGGAGTGTATTGGTATTAGAGGTATACCTCTATGTCTATTTAGATCGTACTTCAAGACAGATTTCAAGTAGTTGATCTGAATAGAAGGTCTTCAAAAAAGAAATCAAATTCAGGGTACCCCAGGGTTCCATTCTTGGACCCATCTTATTTCTTGTATATATCGACGATCTAATTTGTAATTCAACCGCAGAAAAAGTGCTGCTTTATGCAGATGGTATCTCATTTCCTCATAAAGATAAAAATAGGTTTCGATTGAACATGATACCAATTTTCTGTTGAAACTAAGTCCTGAATTTAGGTAGTACGATTGCTTACAAATGTCTTCCATCGATGAGGAGAAGACTTAATCCATATTAGAGCTAACATTGAATCAGACCAAGCAAAAATGTCATCTATTGTAAAGGCCGATTGGTAAACAGGAGAAACCACGTTATTGAAGTTTGATAATAAGAGACAAGCACACAATTCCAGTCTTGGAAGTGAAATTCTCTTCAATGGGAGACCTTTGATTTACCACCTACGAAAGAGAGATGTCAATGGAGCCGTCAAAATTGAAAAACTTGAAATATACCACGGCTGTAGCCACGCTCACTATCTCCGAAACCATGAAGTTCGCAACGATAAAATGATTTCGATGCAAGTTTCCGAGGTTTCTTTAATTTACCCAATTCCGGTTAATTCGGATTTACACTGATTCCAGCGACGGCTAACATCGTCTGGAAGTGTATCATCCCACTGCAAACCTAATGTCCAAAGATGCTGGATCAAATGTTTGGCAAGAAAAGTAAATGAAGAAAGGAACCCCAAAGGGTCGAAAATTCGAGAAAGTTCTGAAGAAAGTATGGTACGTTTGAGTACATACCTGAGTAGTTTCCCGCAAAATAAGAAAATTCGTCCGACGGAAGGAAACCACCTCAAACCGAGAATTTTGACTATCGGATCTATATCAAACTCAAAGAATGGTGATATTGATGATCTAGAGGTATGGTTGAGAGTAATTGAGAACTGTTACTACTCCATTTTCGGAGCTCAAAACCACCACAATTCAATAAGGAAATCGGAGTTCCTTTTGCAACGTTTTTACGTCTTCCAAATCATCACAACCTGTAACGACATCATCGACATAAATGTCTGTGAGCAAAATTTTGGATGCTTTCGGAAAACGAGCTTCCTCATCCTTGGCCAACTGTGCCAAAGTTCGAAGGGCAAGAAAAAGGTGCTGAGTGCAACTCCGTACGTAACGGTATTCAGCTGATAAGTTTTTATGGGTTCCGATGGAAAACCGCCACAATATTCTTTGAAAGTTTCGATGTGATTTTTGAACTAATATTTGACGATACATTTGTTTGATATCAGCTGTGAAAACGAACCGATGAACACGAAAGTTCATCAAAATGGCAATAATATCCTTTTGTAATTTAGGACCTATCAATAGAGCATCATTTAAAGATAAATGACCGGGTACATGAGGCTGACACATCGAAAACAACCCTCAACTTTGTGGATGGACTGTTTGGTTTGATTATACAATGGTGAGGGATATAAAAAGTATTTTCATAATCCGAACTCAGTAAGAAATTAATGACATATGATCTTTTTTCTAAATATTCCTGCATGAAAGTAGAGTATTCCCAGTATATATTCTGGTTTTTAATAAGTTTACCTTCCAAGGGATAAAAAACGACGTAGTGCGAGAGAATATGTGTCACCGAAAGAAAGTGTTGACTGATCAGGTTTAAATGGTAATGCCACAGTGTACCGTCCAGATGTATTTCTAGAATAGTTCTGAGCGTATAAGTTCTCACAAAATTGATCTTCTGGTGATACAATGACATTCTCTGAAACTTCTTCAAGTTCCCAAAATCTTTTCAACGAGGAGTTTAAACCTGATTCAGACAATGACAAATGAAAATTGTTAACTGATATGTTAGGTGATTGAATCTTTCCCATGAAAAGCCCAACCAAACACTGTCTCAAGTGCTGTTGGTTTCCAAACCGTTACCTCGATACGGCCCGGTCAGATTATTAAAGAGAATATATCCGCTCCGAGGAGAAGGTCTATTGATTTCGGAATGGAAAAGTTCGGATCTGCTAACTTCTTGTTATGGACACAATTCAAAACGAATAATTTACGAAAGAACTCGGCATCTCCGCACAAATCTTCGGAATCGGCGACGGCATCAGATGTAAAGATGGATTTATTTGACCTGATGGACGAATAGTACATTCAGTGCTGCAATTAGCAGAAGATGAGCTTTCTACAAATTCCATTTATCGAAAATGAAGCTTCACAAGATTTTCAAGCTAATCTATTTACACACGATTGAGTTATAATATTCATTTGAGAGCCTCCATCTAACAGAACTCGGACCTTCTGATATCTACCCCAAGCATCACGAATTTCGACCTCAGCGGTTGCCAAGAGAACGGTAGAATTTGAAGAAACATTGGTTAAAACTTGAACTGAGCCTGAATCCGATGAATTTGCAGCATTGAAATGAAACGTCTCTGTTGAAGAATCATTCTCCGCACTATTGCGCATGTGCAACAGGGTATGATGCTTTGCGTGGCAAGTACGACAATTTGACCTTGAAGAACAATTGTTAATCTTATGTCCAGAATGGAGGCAATTGATACACCAATTTTTGTTCTTCACAATCTTGAACCGATCTTGAACAGTTTGTTCCAAAAATGATGGACATTTGTAAATACTATGAGCTAACTTGCAATAATTACAGGTTAAACGTTTCTTGAATGATTCAGTTTCCGTTTGAACGAGAAGAGTCGAATTTCTTTTATTCGTTGAGAGAGACTAGATTTCAAAACTTGAGAATTCGAAACTGAATGAGTTTTCGACGGAAGAGAAAGAGCTACTGCCTCCGTTGGCTATACACTGATTTGTCAGGAAATTTCTGCAAATTGACAAACGACGGAATATCTGTTGAACATTCTTGTAATTCAAAACGTTTGATCGTTGCTGAATCTAATTTCTGAATGAGAATGTGAAATACAAAGTCCCACTGGTCAACGAGTAAACCTAAATTCCTTAATACCGATAAGTTTTCCGCAAAAACTTCTAGAATTCGCCTAAGGTCTTTGGCTGAATCACCCTGTAGCTTTGGAACATTACAGATTTCCTTCCAACACGTATTAGCGAGAAGTCTTTTATTTTGATATCTTTCCGCCAATGTCTGAAAAGCGCTTTCATAATTTTCAGCAGTCAATGAAATCCTTTAACTAAATTTAAAGCATGAGAAGAAAGTGAACTAAGGAGGTATTGAAACTTTTTCTATTTGACTCAAGTTAGAATTTTCATGTACCAAACTTTGGAACATATCGAAAAAAGTAGGCCACTCTTTATAATTCCCATTGAAAATGGGCAATACTATCTTTGGAAGTTTAACATTTGGCGAACTAATAGAGCAACTGTCTTGGTTTTTACTGGAATGTTTACTACAGGAAATAAATCAACATAAGTTGTTCTGATGGTGTAATAATTATCCATAAGGCTGTTCAGATAACCTTCTCAGTGTTCAATTCAGGTTTTCTTCGGAAGATACTATCATAGAGACAATTGACGTATGTAGATTTTGAAAGTCCACGAGAATATCGTCAAGTATTTCACATCTTAATTTGAATCTTACGCGTGTAGACTTTCATCAGTGACAGCGAATTGTGCTAAATTGAGAATTTCCTCGAGATCATCAATAACAATTTGACGACGAGCTTTGAGTTGTTTCAATTTTGTCGCCATTATTATTATTCAAGTATACTGCAGAAAACAATATAGAATTTTGTTTTGAGTAATTTCGAAAAAGAGTAAATGGACTAACCGATTGAAAAAGAACTAAATTAATTAATAAAGCAAATAATTAAGATTGAATCTATTAAATTGAAAATCGAGTTGAAAATAAACAAATGAAAATAATGAAATGTAAATAAACAAAACAAGAATGTCAATCTTTGTTTATGTTTTGAATCAGGTTATGAGCATAGATGAGAAAAAACAAACGAAGAGTTGTCTATGTTCCGAAAATGAAAGCCAAATTCTCCAACATGCGCAGAAATATCAGCAATTAAAGAATTTATGAATGTGTTCGATATCTTGTCAAGTTTTGAGGTTAGATGAACATTGACCGAATGAAATAAATGCAAATGAAAAAAACGAAATGAAAAAATTCCAAAATGCTTGATCACAATAATTTTGAAAACGCGGTTCTGAAAATATGCGGCCTGGAAGAAGGACCAAAATGGCACGACACGGCCTTTGAAATCAAATGAAAAAGAAAGAGAAATTAATAATGAAATTCCGGTGAAAAAATGACTGAATACGAAATGTTGGAGTATCGACGATTGCCTACCTGGTTTACAGCACGGCTGAACGTGTCACTCACGAGCCAGAACAGTCACCTTTTCACCAGAGTTCTAATTTGTAGAAATTAACGAGAAAAATTGCGAAGAAACGAAGAAAAGTCTTGCACTGCATCGAACGAGCGTCGACGTGTGTATTCGAATTACTACTACTTCGTACTTCCTTCGTCTGGCACTGTCATATGCCCAACATATGTCCATACGTAAATATACGTCCATAGAAAAGAAATGAACATACGTGGGCCACGAAACGAACAAGGATTTTGGAATAGAAAATAAATGAATGCAACTAACAACACTGAGTTGCAGTAACAGTTATTAATGAAATTGAAATTGATGAAATAAGTGATTGGACAAACCTAAAATACAAATTAAAAACATATTATAGTCAAACAAAACATGTAGCACAAGCACATGAAGAATTAGAGACTTTAAGACAATATTCCAATGAGACTATTACTGATTTTTTAAAAAGAGTTGAAAAAATAAAAAATGAATGTATTCAAAGCAGAATATTTATCTTCACAACCCGATGAATTTAACGCTATTAAGAAAGCAATTCAGCGTACTGCGCTACGAAGATTCATAATCCATTGCAAGTCAGAAATTTCACAAATGTTAAGAGCAAGAGATATTGATAATTTAAATGAAGCTTATAATATTGCCCTTCAAGAAGAAAAAATTTTGAATTACACCAAGCACAAACAAACAATTACAATTTACTTTTTTGTACTCACTGTAAAACAAAATTTCATAATACTCAGAATTGTAGAAAGAAGCCAAAATTTTAATAATCAATCGAACTTATTCTAATCGCCAATTATAATCAGCCAAATCAATCTCAACAAGGAACTTCAAATAATAATTATTCAATCAATATAATCAAAGTTTCAAGAAAATTTTCTGTAATTATCGTAAAAAACCTGGCCATACATATGAAAATTGCAGAGAGCGACAAAAATCAAAATAATTATCGTCCAAATCAAAAAAATTAATCAAATTGAGAAATAATGAAGATGATTCTTTAAACTTCGAAGGCCAAAGCTCTGTCGAATGTCCCGGAGCCGGACCATGGCCTATACACACAGGCATTCAATAAATTATTACAGGAGCTGAACTCAAAGTAATATCATTCAACGTAGAAAACGCATTAAACAAACACCTTAAATTTTTAATTGACAGTGGAGCATCAATCTCATTAATAAAAGATGATTCTTTAATACCCAGTATAACAAAAATTAAATCGTGAAAATGTTGTTCTATTTAACGGAATAAATCCAAATCAGCCCATTCTTTCATTAAGGAACAGTTAATTTGAATCTCGCATATAAGATTTACCAATTTTTTCATCGAAACACAAGTCGTAGTAAGCAAGGAAGTACGTTTCGACAATTACGACGGTATATTGAGGTGTTGACTTCTTACAAGCAAACAATGCCATCATTGATTACCAAAGAATGTTTTAATGTAATTAATTAGATTATCGAAAACTTAACGAAATAACAGTCGGAGATAATGACCCTTTACCAAATATAGAAACAATATTGGACCAACTTGGAAATTCAATTTATTTTTTTCAACATTAGACTTAGCCTCAGGGTTTCATCAAATTGAAATGGATGAAAGAGATAAAGGAAAAAACAGCATTTAGTACACCGTCAGGACATTTTGAATTTAATAGGATGCCATTTGGATTAAAATCAGCACCAAATACATTTGCCAGATTAATGAATATTGTTTTATCAGGTTTACAAGGAACAATTTGTTTTTGCTACTTAGATGATATAGTAGTATACAGATCTTCTTTACAAGATCACAATGAAAAACTTAGAAAAGTGTTTGATCAATTAAGACAACATAATTTAAAATTGCAACCAGACAAATGTGAATTTTTGAGAAAGAAAATAATTTATCTTGGTCACATAATAACAGATAAAGGAGTTAAACCAGATCCAAAGAAGGTTGAAGCTATTAAAAATTTGAAAGAACCAAAGAACACGAAAATGATTAAAAGTTTCTTAGGATTTGTCAAGTTACTATAGAAAATTCATTAAAAACTTTTCTGCTATAGCGAAACCACTTACAATATTATTAAGAAAAGATCAGAAATTTGAATGGAATGAACCTCAACGAAAAGCATTCGATGAATTAAAGAATATAATTACTACAGACTCTTTATTGATTTATCCAGATTTTGACAAACATTTTATATTAACAACAGACGCCTCAAACGAAGCTATTGGATCAATATTATCACAAGGAAAATACGGAAAAGATTTACCTATAGCATACTACTAGAACATTATCCAAACACAGAAAAGAATTATTCTACAACAGAAAAAGAATTGTGTAATCGTAGATTCTTGCAAGCATTTCAGACCTTATTTATTTGGTACAAAATATACAAAAATACACAGACCACAAACCTTTAATTTATTTAAAAACTGCTCAGACTCCTCAGACGTTAATCTAGCACGTTGGCAAACTCTCCTAATGTATTATAATTTTGAAATAAAATACAAGAAAGGCATTGATAACAAAAACGCCGACTTTTTAAGCCCGAATCCCAGATTATAACATAAATACAATTGAAGATGAAGACGAAGAAATAGAAAATTTTACATTCAATGATTTTAAGAAATTTCATCAAATGAACATAGATGTCCCAGAACCTAAAATAATAATAAAACCTTTAAATCGCATACGTAATTTAGTTATTTCATTTTCAACTGATAAATCAAAAACAAATGAATACTCTGATTATATTCAAAGACATTTTCCCAATATCATTACACAAAATAATCAAATAGCAGAAGTGAGTTTAAAGAAACTACCAGATCAAATAATTTATGTATTATTCATCAAAAACAGTATTTTAGAATCAGCAACATATGAAAACTTATTTGAAGCACTTTATAATTTAAGAGTTCTATTGAATTATAATAATTGCACCAAATTCGTAATAACTGATATTCCAAAAATAATGATTCTATACGAAAAGATACTTTCCATAGTCTCCTATATTATTTATTCAGCAATTTCAATTATACTATTTTATACAGAATTCCAATTACAGATGCAAATATTATCAAACAAATATTATATGATTATCATGATTCACCATTATCAGGACATCAAGGATTTGAAAGAACTTATTATAAAATCAAGGAAAACTTTTATTGGGATAATATGAAAGAAGATATAAAAATTATATTAAAAACTGTCGAACATGTCAATTATCTAAAACTGATTTCAGAAATAATAAGAGTCCTATGCAAATTACTACATCAACAAAATTTTGTGAACAAATCGCTATT
Organism: Micraspis discolor; assembly: GCA_030674115.1. NCBI lineage: Eukaryota > Metazoa > Arthropoda > Insecta > Coleoptera > Coccinellidae > Micraspis > Micraspis discolor. The sequence continues at coordinate 12,235 of JARTUT010002300.1, read as the reverse complement.
GATATAGTTGGACCTTTACCAATAACTGAAAGTGAAACAGATTCATTTTAACACTTCAAGATGATTTGACAAAATATATTCAACTTTATGCAATACCAAACCACGATGCAGAGAATGTAGCAATTCATTTTTTGAAATTCTGCACTAATTTTGGATTTCCAGAAAAAATATTATCAGACCAAGGAGTCAGAATTTACTTCAAAAACCTTAAAAGAACTCAATCGTATGCTGAGAATAAATCATAAATTAACAACTCCATATCATCCACAAACTAACGGATCATTAGAAAGAACATATTTAACAATTTAAGGATTATTTGAGATGTTATGTAAATAAAGATCAAGATAATTGGGACGAATTTTTAAATTTAGCGTCATATTCTTATAATACAAATATTCATAAAAGTACAAGAATTACACTTATGAATTAGTTTTTGGTCAAAAAATCAAGAATACCCAATTCAATAAAAGACCAAGTGAAAACCACATTACTCAGACTTAGCAAATGCAATCGTAAAGAAATTAAAAACAGCAAGAGAAGCTGCGAGAGAAAATATTATCCAATCTAAAGAAAAATCAAAAATATATTATGATCAAACCCATAATCGAACATATACATTCAAAGAAAATGATTTAATATTAATTCAAGATTCACGAGCAAAACAGACAAGTCAAAGACTATCCAAACATTTCAAAGGACCATATAAAATAATTCAAATTCACAATAATGAAACTGCTACTATTGAACTAGAAAATAATAAATTAAAAACATATCATTTCAATCAATTAAAACCGTTCAATATTATTTCAGAAAATGAAGACATCTCTAATAATGACCCTTCTCTTGATGACCCAGGTCCTAGCAACCGATTTTAAAATTACACCCATTACATCATCCTCAGGTATCATATTTCATAATTTAGGATCTGCTAAGATTTCAAACGATCATTTTACACTATTATCTTTTATAAACTTAACACACATTAATGATAAACTTAACACTATTAATGAATTCTACACCATGACCTTGAATATGTGTAATATCGCACTAAATGAACAATTTGTAAATGAATGCTTTAATCAAATAAATATATTCAGAAAAAATTAGAAAATATTCAGAAATCCTTCAATATTATTACACACAAAGTTAATATAATTTCAAGAAAAGAAGAGGATTGATAAATGCCGTGGGCACAGGTATTAAATGGTTATTCGAAACCCAGATAACTATGACGCACAATTTTATTCAAGATTCAATTAATTCTCTAATTAATAATCAAAAACAAACAGAAACGCTAATGCAACAACAAGAAAACATTATTTCTGATACAATTACTAATTTTAATAATTCCTTAACTCGAATGAACGAAAATATAAATATTTTAAATAAAAACTTGAAAAGCTTTGATAAGTTTCAACAGGATGTTTTTGTAATTAAAATAATTTCAGAAATAGAAATAGGTTTATCCAACCATATTATTTTATTAATTGAAATGACTGATGAATTGAGCAGCACATTAAATGAATATGTCAATGATGTTTCATTAATATCAAATAATATAATCAGTTATAACATTTTACCTCCGAATACACTTTACTCTGAATTAATTAAAATTTCTAGCAAACATGATCTGCCATTACCATTGAGTATCGAAAACATTTTTACTTTTTATAAATTACTAAAAATGACCTCATTTATTAATAAAGGATTATTAGTGCTTTCTTTTGAAATTCCTATTATTAATCAAGGTAAATATGAAATATATGAATTATTATCCGCACCAGTACCACACTATGAAGACCCAATGCTATTTTCTTTCATTGAACCAAGTACACCCTTTATGGTAATATCTAAAGATAAAATGAGTTATTATAATTTGAATAATTTGGAAAAATGCGTAGAAATAATATCAAATAATTACCTATGCAGATCTTTGTATACTATAGAGAAAAACAAATAGTAATGATCAATGTGAAATAATGTTATTTAATGGAAACACATTAGAAATCCCAAAAACATGTAAAATTATGAATTTTATTGCAGAATTAGAAGTTTCGCATAAACTACGTAAAAATGAATGGTTCTATAGTTTATCATATCAACTCAATTATCAATTGTATGCGACGATAAATCCACTAAAGTCGAACAAATAATGAATCTTGGACTTTTTGAATTAAATCCAAAATGCAAAGCTTTTACTAAAAGTGTCATATTAGAAGTAGAAGGAAATCTTGGATCTATGGATCTTATAAATGTTTTACCATTTACAGACATCAATCAAGATGATTGTTGTAAGAAATTAAAGAAAGAATTTAACATTTAATTAGAAATAGAATTAGAACCATTAAAACTAAATGATTTAGATCTTAAAGAATTAAAATATGCTAAACATAAACTTTCAGAATTTGATGAAATATTACAAAATCAATTAAATAAACCTTTTATAATTAAACATACTAATTGGTTCACCACAATTTTAGCAATAATCGGTATTATCATAACATCCTTTGTATTGTATAAATGTTTTAAATGTCTAGGTCTCATAGAATTATTTAAGAAACTTTGTTGTTCATCAAGGAACGAAAGAAAAATATCTTCCATGTTTACAAATATTTAATAATTGTATAACCACAAAAACTCCAATTCAAGAATTTAGTGTATCTTATAAAAATGAAAAATCAGAATCCGTTGAACATGACTCAATAGATGAAACATTATCATTGAATTCACTCAGAAGATCACAAAGGCTAAAGAATATAAAAATATCAAGACATTAATAATTTCTTTTTGTTTTTACTTTTACATTATATAATTACAAATTTTTGTTTAATTAAGAAAGCACAAAATTTTAAATACCTCGGAGATGTTGTAAAACTAAAAACCCATTATTGTTACTAAAAATAACTTTGCTAAATCAGCAGTTCATAAAGAGTATATAAGGGACCATGCCCCAAGCTGCGATACAGTTCTGATCTAACCTTCACTCAAGACGCTAGTGCCACGTCAATTATTAAACGTTAGTTAGGTGACCTGTGACTATTGTAAAGAGTGTTTTCCCAATAAATCATTACAAGTGCAATCTTCGTGTTTATTATCATCAACGACCATTCTGACGAGTTCGGAGCTACTCTAAAAGCTGCCCTGGTGTCAGAAGAACCTTTTAAAAAAAAACCAAAAATTCAGTCAAGGCATACGACAATATATATACAGGGTGTCTCAAGTTCGAGTCCCTATTAGACGTTTCTGGAGAACTAGACATAATTAAAATCTGAAAATTGGGATTATGAAATTGTTCAAAGTTCTCTACAGAGCTAAAATATTTTCGAAGCCCAAAAACTTCCGGTTATACAGGGAGTGAAAATAAATTCTACGAAAAATTTTTCAAGATTTCCATTCCTGGTATGATCGACTATTCAATAGTGAATACATGTCTGTTAAAACCATTGTATTATATCGAAAATATCCAAAAAAAACCAAAAAAAGTAAAATATGTTCAGTCAATAGTATGTTCATTATTCTTATTTTAAATATTCTGAAAGTAAACCGTTTTTACAACATCGAAGAGGAAGGATGTAAAAGGTCAAAGGCATTTTTGGATTTCAAAAATATCACCACAGGGTGTTCCAAATTTTTGTTGGAAATTGTGATCTTAAATTGGCCATAACTTCTGTTTTTGGCGCTCTTGTTCACCCGAACAGAGTGCCTATCATTTTTTCCTGAATGTCTGTAAGTTTGGAATATCGAGTCGAAAATGGTCTCAATCGATTGGGTTCGACTCCTGATGAAGAATTCGTGGCGAAAGTTGAGTCTGTCCGGCCGGCCGGCCGGCGTATCTCTCTAGCATCCAAAAAGAAATAAGCTAGAGTTTTCATATTTTCAGAATAGGTTAAATGTCCAAATATCTCAGTCAGGTTCGTTATTGGGCCAAATCCGTCGGATGGTTCAGTAGTTATGAGCATCTGAAATTTTGTTTCAATAACTACTAGAATATCCATCCGATCAAGTTGATACTTGAAATATTGTTGGAGGAGGCAGCAACAAAACGGCTAGCAAAATTTCGCAGAAATCGTCGCGCTAGAAAATTTTAAAAATTCCCAAAAAATTTTTAAATCCCTCACTATCTCATAAGATATTTTTCGCATTTCAATAAAAATTCGTTAATTTATTGAGGTGTTCGATATCTTACTTATCCTCAAATTTCATTGTCGTAGCTCTTTTCCATCTAAAGATATGTAACATTTTTTCATTTACTCAAGAGAAAGGAGAATGACATACGTCCCGATGATTTTCTTTAAACGATGGCCATCACAGATCGATATTCAATTGACAAATGCCGGGCTCATTAATCAGTGTCAGTTGGCGTAATATTAATCAAAATTTTTCATAACGGGAAATCATAGAGATAGAATTCAATCTCGATGGCTGAAATGATATACGTTGTCAAAATTCAGAAAAGCACGTAAGTTTTTAGAACGGGGAATTATAGCTTCAAACAAAACTTCGAGAAAATTATGAGTAGTTATTTTTATTTGAGATATAGGTTTGTTCATTCATTAGGCGTTCATTTTGCATCATATTGTCCCATAGTACGGAAAAAGACCATTGTTGACCTGATCAGAGTGCTTATAGATTTGTTATGGTTTGAATATTTACTCACAAGTAGCTCAACAAGAGCGCCAAAGAAATCTGACCTCACGTCAGTGCTTTTTCTATTTTTATAATTGTGTTGGATTCTGCGGTCAAAATAATGATAGTTTTCTCACATGATTATGCTCCCAAATTCAATAATATCTGAGAGATATTCTGGATTTATGGTATACGTAGAGTCAAAATGACTGCATCTAAAAAAATTCAATGAGTATTCTTTCGAAACCATGGGAACACTCTGTACCCATAGAAGATAAATTATCTGTTAATAATTCATAAGTGTCAGGTGTTATTATTATTCGTTATCCTCATTTCTCGATTTAACAAAATGAATCGTTATTTTAATTACGAAATTCTGGATCTATTTTGTATATATCGTGGATGTGACAGAATTATTAGTAGAACCTGCCGAGCCTTCAACGAGAAGTAGCCCCATTTACTTTCAATGATGGAAAGATCTTTAGAAAATATGATTCAAACTTTCAAAGTTTTGGATGTATAAGACTCTCTAAAGAATACAAAGAAGAGTAGTTGATGATGAGAAAAATGAAATTAGTGTTTTGACTTATTTCGAAGCGAATGAAAATGCATCTATTCGAAGTGCAGCTCATGAAATCGATTTAGACAGAAATTCAGTGCACCGAATGCAAATATGAGAAAGTTCATGCAGTAGAACCAGGTGACTACATAAAAGGTTAAATTTCTGTAGAGGAATATTCGAAAAACTTGAAAATGATGAAAATATTTTGAAAATGATCATTTGGACAGATGAAGCAAAATTGAATAATGAAGGACTATTTAATAAAAAGGATTGCCACATTTGTTGAAGTGAAAATCCTCATAGAAAAAGACAAAAAAAACCCGGGAACAAATTAAGTTTTAATGTGTTTGCTCTTTTGAGAAGAACAACAAAGTGCAGTACTACATTTATGAAAAAAATTTAAATACAGAAAAATTTTTGGAAATCCTGAGAAATTTTGTTTTTGAGTTTTTGGATGAACTGCCGTTGAGTATGTCGACTACCGCATATTATCAATTGGATGGGGCTCCGGCACATAGTTCACACGAGGTGTCTGAAAGAACTGAATGCAATGTTTGGTAATCCGTGGATCGGACGCCGTTTTTCACTGTTTTGGTCCCCACGATCTCCCCGATCTTACTCTCTCACATTTTTATTTATGAGGTAGAATAAAAAATTTAGAAAGCACTAACGTGAGGTCAGATTGCTTTGGCGCTCTTGTTGAGCTACTTGCGAGTAAATATTCAAACCATAACAAATGTATAAGCACTCTGATCACGTGAACGTGATGAAGTCTTTTCCCGTACTATGGGACAATGTGATGCAAATATGAACGCCTAATGAATGAAGAAACCTATATCTCAAATTAAAAATAACCTCTCATAATTTTCTCGAAGTTTTGTTCGAATCTATAATTCCCCTTTTCCTAAAACTTACGTCAGTGCTTTTCTGAATTTTGACAAAATATAATATTTCAGCCATCGAGATTGAATTCTATCTTTACGATTTCCCGTTATGAAAAATTTTGATTAATATAACGCCAACTGACACTGATTAATGAGCCCGGCATTTGTCAATCGAATATCGATCTGTGATGGCCATCGTTCAAAAAGAAAATCATCGGGACGTATGTTATTTCTCTTTTCTCTCGAGTAAATGAAAAAAATGATCATTTCTTTAGATGAAAGAGAGCTACGTCAATGAAATTTGGGGATAAGTAAGATATCGATCACCTCAATATATTCACGAATTTTTATTGAAATCCGAAAAATATCTTATGAGATAGTGAGGATTAAAGATTTTGGGGAATTTCTTAAAATTTTCTAGCGTGACGATTTCTGCGAAATTTTGCGAGCTGTTTTGTTGCAGCCTTCCTCAACAATATTTTAGGTATTAACTTGATCGGATGGATATTCTAGTAGTTATTGAGGAAACAAAATTTCAGATGCTCATAACTACTGAACCATCCGACAGATTGGCCCAATAACGGACTTGACCGAGATATTTGGACAATTAACCTATTCTGAAAATATGAAAACTCTAGCTGATTCCTTTTGGATGCTAGAGAGGATACGGCCGGACAGCCGGCCGGACAGAACTCAACTTTCGCCACGGATTCTTCATCGGGGAGTCGAACCCAATCGATTGAGACCATTTTCGTCTCGATATTCCAAAATTACAGATATTCGGGTTAAATGATAGGCACTCTATTCGGGTGAACAAGAGCGCCAAAAAGCGAAATATGAATTAATTCGTACGATCAATAAGAATCGCGTTCATATGTTCAAAGACCGATTGAATAATGTTGGTTGGGATCTTACAGAGACGGACTCGACTCACATGACGCATATGGAAATTTCCATAGGATATTCACTAGGATTTTCAATGAATGAATGTTTTCCAACAAAAAAGTGAAGAAGAGTGATTTTCGGAAACAAAAGATATGGAATAACCTTCAAATCATTTAATTGAAGAATAAGGTAGATGCTGCTCACACAATATTCAAGGTGGAGAGGGATGAAAATTCAGAAGAAGCTATATACAGAATTGAGACAAAGGCTGAAATATTTTATAGAGGAAATAAGAAAAAATATGGATGTTGATTTCTGTAAATAGAGCGGAGTAACAAGAGTCGAGCAATATGGCAGGTGATCAATCAAAAATCAAAAACAACGGTTCTTCACCCAGCATGACATCTCTGAATGAGAAAATCTTGAGCAAATTAGACAAAAGAGAAAAGAAGAAAATGAATGTTCAGATGCCGAGAAAAAGCTATTGAACACCAAGAGCTCAAAATACTTGGGTTCATTTTTTGTAGTCCAACAACTCCACAAGAGATTATCCAATGTGTGAATAAATTGAAAAATAAAGTTGCATATGATGTATATGGTGTCCCAGTTAGCCTCCTAAAGAAGATAATTGAGCATGTAGCTGAACCACTATCACACATAATAAATCTTTGATTTGAAGAAGGATATTTTCGGATGAGTTGAAAATAGCAAAATCATACCACTAAACAGAAAAAGGAGACCCAGACTCATGCGATAATTACAGGCCGATATCGATTTTGTCGGTTTTTGGTTAAATTTCTAGATACAAATTTTTTGATAAGTATTCAACATCATGGCTTCAAAAAGGGAAAATGCACTGTTACTGCTTCAACGCTGATTAATGAGTTCATCATGGAGGCCCTAAACAATTCGGAGGAAGTATGGATCACATGCATGGACCTAAGTAAGGCTTTTGACTGCGTGAATCATGAGAAGCTCTTGAAGAAGCTGGAGTGTATTGGTATTAGAGGTATACCTCTATGTCTATTTAGATCGTACTTCAAAGACAGATTTCAAGTAGTTGATCTGAATAGAAGTAGGTCTTCCAAAAAAGAAATCAAATTCGGGGTACCCCAGGGTTCCATTCTTGGACCCATCTTATTTCTTGTATATATCGACGATCTAATTTGTAATTCAACCGCAGAAAAAGTGCTGCTTTATGCAGATGGTATCTCATTTCCTCATAAAGATAAAAATAGGATGCTACTTCAAGAAAAAAATGATATTTCGATTGCTCAAGCAAAAAACTGGTTGGAGCAAAATGACCTAACGGCGAATTCCGAGAAAACACAAAAAGTGATTATAACAACCAAAGAGCATAATAATGATAGTATATCACTTCTCGGAATAACATTGAGCGCCACTCTGACATGGAGAAAGCATATTGATGAATGTTAAAAGCTGTCTATTGCAATATGCGCTATCAGGAGGATTAAGTACACATAATCTGAAAAAGAAGCGATATTTACTTATAATGCTCACTTCCGCAGTAAAATGAACTATGGTATAATATTATGGGGCTCATCGCCGGATACTCAGAGAGTTTTTGAAGCAGAAAGCTGCGATCAGGGCCATTGCAGGGGTTAGCAAAACAACAAGGTGTAGACCCTATTCGAAAAATATCGAATACCTACTTGCTACTCCATGCTGCTACATTCTTGAATGCATTATGTATATCCACAAGACCAGGGACAATTATCAAAGACATTCCGAGCTTCACGAACATAATACAAGAAAAAAAACAAAATTGCTACTCCAACACATAGATTGGGGAAGACACAGGCCACTTATGTATATCAGGGGAATTATCCCAATATATTAAAAACAATAAAGGATATTTCTGTGGTAATCCACAGAAGGAGATCGAAAAACTTTGGGTCGGCGAGGGGTTCAGAAATGCGATATTTCGAGGTAGAAAGGGGGAAGGCGATCTCGCGAGCGAAGCGAGCACCGTAAAGTTCATGAGACGGACTTTCGTTAGGTGCATTTCACATGCCTATACGACCACGCTAACATTTTCAAAAATTATCTAAAACACCGATTTCCCGGTTTTTCGCGAAAGATGGTCCGGTAAAATTGAAAAAGGCTTTTTTCCACTGACGCGATCGGGAAAAGCCGTTTTCATATGTGTCTTCCTCGAGAATCGGACCTTTGGATAAAGCTATTCATATCTTCCAATCGAAAGTAAAAATATTTTAAATTAATTGCTGAAAATAGCTTACTTCGGCTCAAACACAATTTCCAGATCATCAGTCACGTCCGACGTTCACAGAACATTGTCACATATTTTCAATTACAATTTTTATCCATACTCCGTATAATATTTTGAAAATTCTTCAATTCAAACGATTCGTAAGAACCCTGGTGAGGTATACTCTTATAGTTTAACAGTCTACGATATGTTTTTATGAAATTTAAAAATTTACCCAGCATAGAACCAGTTTTGCCATCCCTATCCAATCATTTCACCCCTGTCAATTCCTACTCTGAATGACAATTGTCGTTGACATTCTAATATTATGTATTGTAATCATAACTAAGCAATAAACTAATCCAAAATGGATATTTCGCAGGTAGGGATTTGCAGATAGCAGATTATACTTTATTCGGGTTTTACATTTCAATTTTTCACTCCACAAAGAAACTTAGGAACGACCGTGTAAAATTCATCGTGCTTGGTTGTATGTATTTATATAAATGAATCTATCAAAATATGACTACCTATATTAATCATTCGTAATCAATGGATATTTTCATAAAAACCTTTTTTGCATGTAGGATTTCCTCACGTATAGTGTAATCTTTCTTTTAATTCATTTCAAACGGCCTCAGAAACCACAGAGAAACGAACTATATTTCTAAAATAGTGTTTTTAAAATTCCATTTCTTCAATTTTCATCTAACGTAATCTTGACATTTCTGTTATGTTCGGGCAGTAGAAACCCATTTTCATATCCAAGTAGAGAGATAAGACCGAAATTTTCCGTTTTGAAAGTCGAGAATTATTCCATTCTGTCACAATTCCACGAAGAAACCTGAACGGGTTTCGAGATCAATCGTCTTGAAAACATAGACCTTGCAATTGTATAGAATCACAGAGATAAATCCGTTCCACTCGGTTTATGCAGGAATAACTGGAAATTGAGTAGCCTCTATTTATGTGCACATCTTTAGAGCTTTATCGAATAATAATAATTTTTATTCAACAACTAAGTAAAATTCACGGAAGGTGAATCGATGCTGGAGTTGAATTAATATTATTTTTTTTTTTTTTTTTGGAAAAAGCACCCATGCGAATCAATTATATACTGGATGTCCCATATGCGTTGCCTATTATTAACAAATACTTTCCATCGAGTTATTTCGGCTGTTTCTGCTTACGGGTTCTTAATTCGATAAAATATTTTCGATTCATATACAGGGTGTCACATCTAAGTTGCGCATTCCTAGCGCTGACTTTCACCAGAGTTTTCCTCAAGTTTTCGTGGTTTTCCGCGTACGGGAGCTAATTTCAATAAAATGTCATACATTTGGTATTTTTTTGCGCTCTTTCGGTTTTTTGTGCTTCTTCGGGGTTTTTAGCCTTACTTAGAGTTTTTTTACGCCCTTTCGGTTTTTTTCGCGCCTTCGGGGTTTTTTGGGTTCCTTTGGATTTTTGCGTTCTTTTGTGTTACTTCGGGTTCATTCGTGTTTTTCGCGTTCTTACGTGTTCCATCAGGTTCTTTCGTGTTTCTTCCATTTCTTTCATGTTTTTCGATTTCGACGGGGTTTTTTGCGTTCCTTCGAGTTTTTCGGTTCCTTTGCGCTTTTTGCGATCTTTCATGATTCTTCGCGTTCTTTCGTGTTACTTCGGTTCTTTCGTGTTTCTTCGGGTCCTTTCATGTTTTTCGCGTTCTTTCGTGTTTCTTCCGGTTCTTTCGTGTTTTTTGACGTTTCTTCGTGTTTCTTCCAGTTCTTTCATGTTTTTCGCTTTCGACGGGGTTTTTGCGTTCCTTCGAGTTTTTCGGGTTCCTTTGCCCTTTTTGCGATCTTTCGTGTTTTCTGCGTTCTTTTGTGTTACTTCGGGTTCTTTTCGTGTTTCTTCGGGTCCTTTCATGTTTTTTTTCGCGTTCTTTCGTGTTTTCAGGGTTCTTTCGTGTTTTTTTCGCGTTTCTTCGTGTTTCTTCCAGTTCATTCATGTTTTTTCTCTTTCGACGGATTTTTGCGTTCCTTCCAGGTTTTCTTGGGTTTCTTTGGGATTTTTGCGATCTTTCGTATTTCGTCGCGATTTTTGTGTTTCTTAGCTTTCATTCGTGTTTCTTCGCGTTCTTTCGTGTTTCTTTGGGTCCTTTGTGTTTTCTTGGGTTCTTTCGTGTTTTTCGCGTTCTTTCGTGTTGCTTCGCGTTCTTTCGTGTTTCTTCCAGATCTTTCGTGTTTTTTTCGCTTTCAACGGTTTTTTGCGTTCCTTCAGGGTTTTAGGGTTCCTTTGGGCTTTTTGCGTTCTTTCGTGTTTCTTTGCTTTCAACGAATTGTTTTGCCGTGTTTCGTGTTTCTGTGCGCTTTATTGATCTATGGGCCTCATTTATCTATGGTCTGTATTGATCTATGGGCTTATGGATCTACTGGCCTATATTGATCTACGGGCTTATTGATCTACGGGCTTATGGATCTACTGGCTTACTAGTTTTATATAATAAACTCCCGGAGCACATACTTGCACTACGTGATGAGATCTTCAAGGAATCGTGAAGAAGATCCTTCTTATGGAAAAGGCTTTTACTCCATTGATGAATTCATAGCCTATGACTTCGGTGAATGCCTTTTTGAATCGGAGGACATAACATTTCTTTATATATGTATGTATATTCGACTTTTTACTCTGTTTGTTTTTCGTATATTTGAATTTTGTTATTTTAGGCATGGTTTACATATAATTTATTTACAATACCTTTATATGACATACCCTGTAAAATTTTTGAGGGAAATAAATAAATATGAAATATAAAATGAATAAATCTGAAGGTGCAGAAAAAATCTGCGTTGAAGAGAGCTTTCAATTGAGCCTGGCCTTGTTTTCTTACGTAGCGGATAAAGGGTAAAACCACCCTTAAGTGGTTTTTGACTCTCAAGCGTTGTTATCAGGATTTCTCCAAAATCTGAAGATGCGGCAATAATCTGCTTTGAAGAGAGCTTTCTATTGAGCCTAGTCTTGTTTTCTTACGTAGAGGATAACAGGCTAAAAACCACCCTTAAAAGGTTC
>JARTUT010000995.1:0-65159 GCA_030674115.1 Micraspis discolor | reverse complement strand
TGTGGATTTGGAAACTTTGAATAATAACGATTATATGCATTTCAAGAAAAATCGCCAGAATTGATTGAAAGTTAATTGAGTTCGTTTTCCTTGATATGGTCTCAACAACGCAATCGATCGTTTTGAAATTGTGAAATAATGATATGATTTCAGGCTATTCTATATAATAAAATGATAAGATCGGGGACCAGAGAAAAAAATCGAAACGGGTCCCGTTAGGGCCGCTCGAGAGGGAATCTTAAAACAGATCGAAAAGGCGTATCCTCTTCTAGGAGAAGCGACCCCGAAGCACCCCCCGGGCGCTCTCAAAGTGCCCGAAATTTTCAAACGAAAATCGCGAAATCGGCCATTTTCGCGAAATCGCCGAAAGGCGAAAAACGGGCGAAAGTACTCCTATGAAGCCGGAGCATCTCGCGGGGAGGGGGGGTCGCTTTTTCTGGACGAGGAACGTCCCCATGCGTGGCTACGAGCTCAGCCGCGGAGCCCCTCGAAATCTATACGAAAATTATGCATATAAAACGGCAATTTTAGACTCGCGACTTCCATGAAACGTCAAAAACCACACCTACGTTTTCCCTCCGTGCCGCTCGAAAACGATATAAATCGCCCCGCGATCGGTAGAAAACGAATCTACGTGAAATTTCCCATCTCTGGGTACCAATTTTCACATCCAAGTAGCGAGTCAAGGCCGCGAATTCTTCATTCGAAATTCGGCAATTTATACGGTGAAATGAGGCAAAATGCAAAATTTCTCATACGATTCCGATGATAGCCGAACGCGAGCTCCAAATTTGAAAATACGGCATCAATTTTTCGCTCGATATGGCCGGTGAAAGATTGTTTGCGCCTTCAAGCACTCGAATAAGAATCTACAGGAGATTCCGAATCTCTAGATACCTACCACTTTTCGTGAATCGCAAGAAAAACACCTCAAATATGCGTTTGAAAATCGTCATTTCAGGCTCTATTTTCGCGCTAATTCATTTTCGTCCTTGAAGAATGCACACAGATCGCGATGAATCGCTATACAGGCTATGCTATCTCGAAAAAATCGCTATACAGGCTGTGCTTATGGAAAGCACTGATTTTCACCAGATTCTTTCTTCGAGAGATTTCGTGTTACTTAGGGTTCTATCATGTTTTCCGCGTTTTTTCGTATTTGGTCGGTTTCTTTCTTGGTGGAATGCACTGAACTCGAAACGATAGAGTTATAAACGATATTCTTTCGGTTTGTTTTTCATGAAAGAAAGCACCCACTGCGAATCAATTATATACGGGGTGTCCCATATGCATTTTTCTTCAAGTTCTCTCGCGAATGGGAGCTGATTTCGGTATAATGTCATACAGGGTGTGCGATTCACAATGAATTTGCGATCGGGTGATATACGGGGTGTGCAATTTACAAGTTAATTTGATTTTTTTTACGCAAATTCGAGTCTTTGTGTTGTTTCGGGGAGTTTTGGATCTTAATTCGATAAAATATATTCGATTCATATACAGGGTGTCAGATCTGAGTAGCGCTGACATTCACCAGAGTTTTTCTCCAGCTTTTGTGCTTTTCCGCGTAAGGGAGCTTAATTCAATGAAATCCCATACAGGGTGTGCCATTAACAATGATTTCGCGATCGATTGATATACAGGGTGTGCAATTTAAAAGTTCTTTCATTATTTTTTGCACGCTTTCGGTTTTTTGTGCTCCCTCGGGGTTTTAAGCTTTCCTTCGAGTTTTTGCGCGCTTTCGGTGATTTTGTGCTCCTTCGGGGTTTTTTCGGTTCCTTTGGATATTTTTCGTTCATTCGTGGTACTTCGGGTTCTTTCTTCGTGGAATGCACCGAACTTGAAACGATAGAGTTGAAACGATATTCTTTCGGTTTGTTTTTATGATGAAAGCACCCACTGCAAATCAATTATATACTGGGTGTCCCATATGCATTTTTCATCATGTTTTTTCACGTGTGAAAGCGAATTTCGGTAAAATGTCATACAGGGTGTGCGATTTACAATGAATTTGCGATCGGGTGATATACGGGGTGAGCACTTTACAAGTTCTTCTGTTTTTTTGCGCGCTCTCAAGTTTTTTCAAGTTTTTGTGTTCCTTCGGGTTTTTTACGGAAAAATTATCTTCGAAACATATACGGGGTGTTACATAGGAGCTCCATAGAATAATTTTGATACTTCCTTCGTGGTAATTACTGAACTCGAATAGATGGAGTTACAACGATATTCTTTTGGTTTTTTTTTTCACTGCTAATCAATTGTATACTGAGTGTCTCATATGCATTCTCCTTCAAGTTTTCTCGCGAATGGGAGCGGATTTCGATAAAATGTCATACAGGGTGTGCAATTTACAATAAGTTCACGGTCGGGTGATATACGGGTGTGCAATTTACAAGTACTTTTGTGTTTCGGGTTTTTTCAGGTTCCTTTAGATTTTTGTGTTACTTGGTGTTCTTTCGTGTTTTCTCGCGTTGTTTCGTGTAATTTCGGTTTCTTTCGTATAACTTCGGTTTCTTTCGTGTTTCTTCGGATTCCTTCGTGTTTTTTCGCGTTTCTCCGTGTTTTTCCAGTTCTTTCTAGCTTTTTCGCTTTCAACGGGTAATTTGACGTGTTTCGTGTTTCTGCGCGATTCATTGATGTATGGGCCCTATTGATCTGCGGTCTATATTGATCTATGGTCTATATTGATCCATGGGCCAATTGAACTACTGACCTATTGAACTACTGGCCTATGGATCTACGGGCCTATGGATCTACGGGCCTATTGATCTACCCGCTTACTAGTAGATAATATATTGTCAAATGGGAGGTGTTGTTGTTGACGACAACAGTAGCAATTTCGCATCAAGGAGATGCGTTTAGGGTAAAAATTATAAGCCGGCGTAGGAGTCCTCTGGTCGTCAGAATCTTGTCGAATGTTCCTGGACGATCTACAGGATAAAATTTGCGCTTTTTATACAAGTCTCTATTTTGGATTTGAGGTTAGCTTGAAGTTGTGTATAGAATTCGTGTTGGTACTATAAAACAGCGTTAGCTAATAAATCAACCCAGTATCATTAACTACATTTATTTCTGAACAAATTTTTATATCAGAATAGTTATTTATGTAATAAGGATCATAAAGACGATCATTATGGTACAAGTCGTGAATGTTATCGAGCGAGGCGTACAGTCATTATGGCACACGGCTTATGATTCGTATTACATACAAAATTTTATCTGATGGCATTTATATCAATACATTTTCGAAAAATTAAAAACTGCATTTTCGACATGTCACAATGACAACTATTTTTAAAGGAGTAAGTATTGTGTAGTTTCAAATATTAGTAGATGAGTGAGCTGTGCTTTGCCATTTCCTTGACAACGTCATCAGGTTATAACGGCAATATTTATTTATCGCTGTCAAACTCAATAATTATTGTCAGGTAGAATTTAACATAATTTAGAAAGTGAGTGATTCTGAAGCTGATAGTTTACCTTCTGATTTGGAAGAAATGTCGAGAAATATCGTGGACTCCCTTTTGCCGGAAAAATCACGTGTATATGTGTATATGAAATGGTGTTTGATCGGTACGAAGAATGGTGTTCTGCTAAAAAAATCAAGAATATCACTCATGAAAAAGTATTGTTGGCTTACTTTGAATGCTTATCTAAGGAAAGAAAACCATCTTCTCTTTGGTCATATTATTCGATAATAAGGATAAGAAGTATTTTATCAACAAGAAAAAACGTCGATATTAGTAAGTACCTACAGCTGGTTGCATTACTGAAACGTAAATCAGAAGGTTACAGAGCTAAAAATCCAAAATTTTTACTAAACAAGACTTATTTAATAAAGTTGCCATGATAATTGAACTAAGTGGAGCATGCAGAAGAGAGGAATTGACTAATATGCTTGTTGGAAATGTAATAGATGAGGGATCCGTTTTTAGAATTACATTACCGAATACAAAAACAAAGGTAATGCGAGAATTTTCTGTATCTTCGGAAAATATCCCAGGATTGAATATGGTAGAACTTGTCAGACAATATGTGAAAATACGACAATGCAACACAAACCATCTTCGTTTTTTTGTCACTTATAGAAATAAGAAATGCACAAAACAACCCGTTGGAATACATGCCTTTGGTAAAATGCCAAAAGTTATTGCCACTTTCTTGAATTTACCTCGCTCTGAAGAATATACCGAACATTGTTTTCGGCGATCGTCTGCTTCATTTTTGGCTGATTCTGGAGCTGATCTGTGTACCGTGAAACGCCATGGCGGATGGAAAAGCAATACTGTCGCTGAAGGTTACCTCGAAAATTCGAAAGAGCAAAAGAAAAAAATATCAGAAGCAATTTTTGGTGCCAACAACTAAACAGGATTACAAGTTTGCCAACAATCATCAACTACTGATGTAAAAACTGTAGAATCCATTGGAATTAATATTACAAATTGTAGTAATTGTTCTTTTACCATTTATAACAAACAGTTTTGTACATAGTTATGCATTTTGAATAAACTTTTTTTATCAAACCATTACATGTTTTCCTTATAGAATTTCATTATGGTACCTAGTACCATAATGAGCTTCCTTATGTCATCAAAATTGAGTGACATAACGTTGTCATTATGACATGCCATCAGATAAAGATAAAATTGTATCAAATAAGAATGAAATGATCTAAATTTCATTCAGCATTCTATATAGCAGAGTTAGCACATAAATGAAAATATTATTGAATATTTATATTCATTTCTGAATCAATTTTTTGGTATCTGGAAAATGTATCGAATATAAAATGAATAACGGAATATAGTTAAACGGGAGACTACCCAGGAACCAAAAAATGCGGGAGTGAATATGACAATCTTGGATACAATCTGGTCACTTAAAAACGAAAAGAGTGTTGAAGTTTACTTTATTTCAGTCAGAATGCTGAAGGCGACTTCGGAGCTTATTGCAGCACCTCTTTCTTGGTTGATTAATCTTTCGGTCTCCTCAGGTCTTTTCCTAGGTCCTTAAAACATTCCTTGGTGCTCCCTGTTCACAAAAAAAATAATGTTGAAGATCTATGCAATTATAGACCGATCTCCATTCTGAGTGTTTTTTCGAAGGTCGTGGAAAGAATAGTACTAAATCGCATGTGTGGTTTTCTGAATAAGTATAATCTATTTACTGGTAGCCAGCATGGATTCAGAGAACGAAGATCGACTCAGTCAGCTGCCATTGAGTTTTTTGAGATCGTCTATCTATCTCTCGACAAGGGTCTTCATGTAGCAGGTTTGTTTTTTGACCTCTCAAGAGCCTTTGACAGTATTACACCCAGGTTTATTATCGATAAACTTTATAGTCTGGGCTTCAGAGGTGTATTTCTGGAATGGATATGCAGCTTCATCACTGGGCGTACCATGTCTGTGAGGGTGGGCAGCCAGTGGTCTGACAAACATGCTTGCGAGCTGGGAGTTCCTCAGGGCTCTATATTGGGACCACTGCTTTTCATTATGTTCATTAACGATCTACCTGAACATCTAGTTGCGATCTCAATGAAGTTGATAATTTTTGTTGATGATACTTCTATTGCTGTCTCTGCCGCTGACTCAATGAAGTTTCCATATCCCTTATAGATGAATTCGAGAACTGGTGCAGACAAAATGCACTAATCATGAACGTTGATAAGACCGAATGCGTTCGATTCCAACTGAGAAGTGATACTGACAGCACCTTTGAAGTGTGTCCCCTTAAAAGCTGAAGAGGTGATTGATTAGGTTCCTGGGTATCTATGTTGACAAAAATTTGAGGTGGTGCAATCATGTCGAGAAGACATGTAAAAAGCTTAGCTCATCATTTTACGTTATATACCGTCTAAAGAATTCACTTCCACCTGAAGCCTCATTGAATATCTATTATGGCTTGGTATATAGCCATATTTGTTCTTGCATTTTGATCTGGGGTGACTCTGTTGATTCAGACAGAGTCCTGGTGTCGCAGAAGCGTATCTTGCGTATGCTTTTTGGCATAAACCTAAGTACTTCCTGTCGACCAATTTTTAAACAAAAAAAAAATCCTCACGGTTCCTTGTATATATATGTATAGAGCTTTGATTTATATGAAGGATAATATAACTAAATTTAAAATACTGTCGAACTATCACAGTTATTCCACCCGAAGTACTGACACTCTGTCTATTCCAGTGCATAGAACCACCAAATTTAAGTCTTCTATTCTTTATAAAGGCATAATTCTTTATAATCATTTACCATCGATGGAGAGAGCACTAAATAGGCGAGAGTATAGGAAAATGGTGAAAAATATATTGTTAAAAAAGCCTACTATGCGTAAAAGAATTTATGTTTGATACGAATATACTGTAAGCTGATTTCTTAACTGTATGGTTTCAGATTTCTTGTGACTTGTCCTATACACTTTGTGTCTAAGGGGATCAATAAATTATTTCCATTTCTATTTCAAATCTTCATTTTGACCTATAGGAAGTTTTGTTGTTTACAAATGAGGGGATGTGATTGATTTTCCATCGAAAAACGGTCTCACCGGTGCTTATATAATAAAATCCTAATTTTTCAAAAGCGCTGATTCTTCGGCATCGACTCCTATGAAACCCACAATTGACTTTTACGAGCATTACATTTTCAGAAATTAATTTTGGCTCGAAAATGTTGACAACATACATTATTTCATCATAAAACAACCATTTCGACTAATAAGTACGGCTGATGTCAATCGAATTCGTATCTGTGAAATCATCGAGAATTGATATTTCTAACGTATTTTTTTGAATTTCACATTTTTTGAAGATTTTCTAGCCAATCGATTCCTGTGAAATTATACATGCCTGTTTGTTTCAATCTGATTCAAATATCTAGTAGGTTACAATTAGATCCGATGAATATTCCATGTGTTATAAAGGGAACTATATATTAGATGCTGATCACTCCTGAACCCGAGATATTTGAATAGTTATCCAATTCTGTAAATATAAAAATTCTACCTCATCTCTATCGGCAGATAGAGAGTATCCGGCCGGACATGCTCAAGTTCGACCCTTAATTCTTCAAAAGGAAATCAATTGAGAACAATTTAGGTTTGATATTCGAAAATTACAGACATTTGGGCAGTAAAAGGAAAATTTTAATATTTTGTTATGTCCAATAAATTATGATTCCATTGATGTCAATTGTGAAAATATTTCGAAATTTCAAAAGTTAAAATATCAAGAAGAAAATCCCAAAACCTATTTTTCAAAATACTCCATATCTCATTAAATATACGTGAGTGATGGACAATACTTTTCCCTTTGTATTTAGAGGTGATCCATGATCCAAATTTTCTAGAATTTCATCATCGAAGAGTTTGAACATTGGGAGACAATTCTTTTCATACTCGAAATCACAGAAGTAGCAGAGGAGATGTTCAATAATTTATCAGTAGAGATACACCTAGTGTACAGGGTGTCTCAAGTTCGAGTGCCTATTATTATATTTCAAATCTGAAAATTGGGATTATGATATTGTTCGAAGTTCTCTACAGAGCTAAAATATTTTCGAAGCCCAAAAACTTCCGGTTATACAGGGAGTGAAAATGAATTCGACGAAAAATTTTTTTTAAACTTTTCCATTCCAGGTATGATCGAGTATTCAATAGTGAATACATTTCTGTTATAACCATTGTATTGAATCGAATAGTTTTCAAAATATCTAAAAATAAAACTGGAAAAAAAGTCAAATATGTTCAGTCAATAATATGTTCATTATTCTTATTTTAAATATCCTGAGCATAAACCGTTATTACAACATCGAAGGGGAAGGATGTGAAAAGGTCATGCATCTTTTGGATTTCGAAAATATCATCACAGGGTGTTTCAAATTTTGTGTTGAAAATTGTGATCTTAAACTGGCCATAACTTCTGTTTTTCAAATTAGAACCCTATTTTTTTATAATTTTGTTGGATTCTGCGGTCAAAAATAATGATAGTTTTCTCACATGATTATGCTCCTAAATTCAATAATTTCTGAGTTATTTGAGATTTTTCTGGATTTATGGTGTACGTAGAGTCAAATTGATTGCATCTAAAGAAATTCAATCAATATTCTTTCGAAACCATGGGAACACCCTGTACCCATAAAAGATAAATTATCTGTTAATAATTCACAAGTGTCAGGTGTTATTGTTATTCGTTATCTTCATTTCTCGATATAACAAAATGAACCGTTATAATTGTGTTGGATTTTGCGGTCAAAAATAATGATAGTTTTCTCACATGATTATGCTCCTAAATTCAATAATTTCTGAGTTATTTGAGATTTTCTGGACTTATGTAGTACGTAGAGTCAAATTCTTGGAATCTGATTTATAAGGATATTCTGTGGGCATAGAAGATAAATCATGCCATTTATAATTCACAAGTGTCAGACAGGTCTTATTGTTAGTCGTTATGAAATTTTTTGATTTCACAAAATGAATCGTTGCTATTCTAATAATGAGATTTTGGATTTATTTCTTAGATTGTATTTTTTCAATTGTATACGCAATACACATTCAAATGCACTTAATGATATTGTTTATTTCAAATCCCTGTTTTGTTTTTTCAAAATTCAGTGCACTGAATTTCTGTCTAAATCGATTTCATGAGCTGCACTTCGAATAGATGCATTTTCATTCGCTTCGAATTAAATCAAAACACTAATTTCATTTTCCTCATCACCAACTTCTTATGTATTCTTTAGGGGCTCTTACACATCCAGAACTCTGAAAGTTTGAAACATATTTTCTAAAGATTTTCTCCGTCATGGAAGGTAAATGGGAATACTTCTCGTTGAAGGCTCGGCAGGTTCTACTAATAATTCTGTCACATTCACCATGTATATAAAATAGATCCGGAATTTCGTAATTAAAATAATGGTTCATTTCGTTAAATCGAGAAATGAAGATAACGAATAACAAAAACACCTTCTTCTATGGGTACAAAGTGTTCCCATGGTTTAGAAAGAATATTCATTGAATTTTTTTAGATGCAATCAATTTGACTCTACGTACACCATAAATCCAGAAAATCTCAAATAACTCAGAAATTATTTAATTTAGGAGCATAATCATGTGAAAAAACTATCATTATTTTTGACCGCAGAATCCAACACAATTGTAAAAACATAGGGTTCTAATTTGAAAAACAGAAGTTATGGCCAATTTAAGATCACAATTTTCAACACAAAATGTGTGATGATATTTTTGAAATCCAAAAGATGCATGGCCTTTTCACATCCTTCCTCTTCGATGTTGTAATAACGGTTTATGCTCAGGATATTTAAAATATGAATAATGAACATATTATTGACTGAACATATTTGACTTTTTTTCCAGTTTTATTTTTAGATATTTTGAAAACTATTCGATTTAATACAATGGTTATAACAGAAATGTATTCACTATTGAATACTCGATCATACTAGGAATGGAAAACTTGAAAAAAAATTTCTTCGTCGAATTTATTTTCACTCCCTGTATAACGGGAAGTTTTTGGGCTTCGAAAATATTTTAGCTCTGTAGAGAACTTCGAACAATATCATAATCCCAATTTCCAGATTTGAAATATGTCTAGTTCTCCAGAAACGTCTAATAGGCACTCGAACTTGAGACACCCTGTATAAACGAAACAGAATGTTTTGATGATCATTGATTCTATTATACTGGCAAGTGTTTATGGTAAAATGATATATTATTATTAAGTGTTTGTATATTTTTCGGAAAAATAATAATAGCATCAAGATTTTATCTTGAGAAATATGGAGTTGTTTTCCATATGTAATGACTTAAATGTTCATTTAATTTACGTGAAAGCTAAATGAAACAGTTCGAAAGGACATACATTAAACTTTATGAATCATATGATAATCCTCCGAAATAATGCCATTCCTATCGATGGTTTCATACAGAAAGTTTTTTGTTATGCTGAAGATTTCATTTTGTTGCCATTGTTTCTTTATTGAAACTATATTTGCCATAATTTCTGTGAGAATATGACAATCAAATGTATATTTTTCAGTGTTCCATAAATCCATAGATGTCAGTCCATAAATATCGAAAATTCAGGCACAAACTTTTGTATTTACGAAAATTTTCTTCAAATTCCAAATACCTTGTCATTTTAAGTGCGAATATGTAAAAAAGTGTTTTACACCGAATTTTACTTGATAGGCAGTTAAATGAATCAAATGAATATGACTGACTTTGTGATGAACATTATGCTTCAAAATTCTTCTTTAGATGAGAACATCTTATAATCAGATCATTTTTAATATCAATATATCGAATATTGAGTAGGTAGGCCGGCAAGTGATTTCGGCACTTTACAATACTGTATTTAAGGTTTCAATCTAGTGGGCAATAGAATTTATTTCATATAACATGAAATAATTTACGAAATAATTCCGAAAAATATCTTTGATTGCACAAAAGCATTTTCATTGTTCCAAGAAAAAATATCCCAAAGGACCAACAAATACGAATATATTTTTATGAAACAAGTGTAGACAAATCTCGAGTATTTCAGTCATTCATGATGATGTTGTTTTTTTTCTATATTTCAGCAATCAATCGGTGGCCATCCGGAAATTCCTTCTCATTAACAACGTATAATATGTCAAAATGCACTTACGTAGTTTCGCAGAAACCAAAACCACTACACTAAACAGAGAAATGCTCCAGCTTAACATATCGATCGTAACAACAAATTTACCAGATAACATTGGGTTGGATGGTCGGAACTACTTTATAATCTCTTTGAGGAGACCTTGGTACGACTCCTTAATGTTTTTATCGTTAGGGATCACAATTATTTCCTTTTTAATGGCCTACTCCACTTGATTATTAGATTTTGAGTAGAATCTTTTTTTTTCAAGATGTTTCACTAGCGTTCAAAATTGGACAAATAGATGTTATCTACCTCAATTAAGCTATCCTCTTCATGCGAACTGAGAATTACATGATATGTTGTTCAATCTTGATATGGGTAAGTAAAATAGTCATCAAACGAAAGTGTCCATAAAAGCATAGTCATGACAGCGTTACAGCTTGAAATTTGCAGTTTAATTATCTTCAAACTCCATGAATTGTGTTCAGCAAATATTTATTTATTGTGACAAATGGTAAGTTATAAAATCCGATGCTATTCGTTAATTACATAAACACGTCACTACAGAACAAATTGAGCAACGAAATCTTGTTTCTGAAGAAATTTCTTCATATAACTCAAAAAAATTCGAAGGAATATCTTTTTTTACAGAATGAAACAGTATACAACCGAAAAACTGTAAGGGATGATGCGGAGCTGAAAATTAAAATGAGTACTTGATATAAAATTCTTCCATAAACTTTTCTTTGAAAAAGTTCCACTCATTTGAAGGAATAACAGGAAAATTGCTTCTTTTTTAATTTCCTTGTATATTGGAGCTAAATATATGTTGAAAAAAATAGGATAGATAACAGTAAGGAATCATATTTGCCCACTTGTTCTTACTAGTACAGCGTCCTATCGTTTCGCCCAAGTGTAATAAATTTTCGGATATCGAGCCGAACAGGATGCCAATCAATTGGGTTCGAGTTCCTAATGATGAATCCGTGGGATCATTTGAGTATCTCAATCTATCGGTAGGTATACTCTCTATCTTCCGAAAGAGAGAAGTTGGAGTTTTCATATTCTCAGAATTGGTATGATCATGAAAGAATACATTGTTTATTGATAGGTAAATCTTATAATAATAATAATAATAATAAAGGGCCTTTATTATGTATTTTATAAAATACAATTCAGAGGCGGAGTTTAGCTTACGCTATTCCACTCAACCTCAATTTGACGATGAAGACCATAAAAAAATACAACATACATATAAAGCAATCAGTAAAAATAAACAAATCATGTACAAAAATGAAAAAAAGAGATTTTTACTCAAAAACAAGATACATTATATATGCAAGCAAATTAACATTATTGGCGTAATAATAAAAAAGCTCTCAAATGCTTCCTCAGACCATTCACCGAATAACATTTAAAAAGTTATGAAAGCTGTTATAAACACTAACCGCCTGATATGTGAAAGATCGCTGAAACACGGCCGACCTAAACCTTGGCAACATAAGCCGATCCCTATGTCTCACAGATACACCATGGGCATCACCTCGAAATACCAACTTCTCACGCAAATATGAAGGGCCAGATGTTGACAAAATCCTACAGACCAAAGCAGCCAACTGCAAGACAAATAAAACATCAACTCTCAACCACTTGAGTTGATTTATTCTACTTGAAATTCTTTCAAATTTTTGTAGACCAAAGATGAATCGACAACACGCATTCTGGACTTTCTGCAGTCTGTACTTAGTGATCGAATCCAGGCAAGGATAAAACACAACGAATCCATAACTTAAGGATGACATAACGAGGGACTCGCAGAGGTATTTGCGCGAACTAAAACGCAAAATGCGTCGATACTTGTATAGATGTCTAAGAGCAAGAAACGACCTCCTTATCAACATCGAAACATGTTCAACAAATCTCATCCTACAGTCAAAGATAATACCTAGATTTCTACAGCTCTCAGCAAATGGAATTGATTCATCTCCAACTTTAAGTATAATCTGATCAGATCTGACCCGACTCCCCCGATTAAAGAGCATTGAAATGCACTTCCGTGTACTCAGCTTAAGGTTGTTGGCTTTAGAGTACTCAGCTATCCTGGATAAATCCTCATTTATCCTTAAGACCGCATTATCGACGTCAGATGAATGAAAAGACAACCGCAACTGCACATCGTCGGCATAAAAATACATTATTACGTGCATAACGACTTTATACATGTCGGCAATATATATCAAAAAAAGTAAAGGTCCCAGGATGGAACCCTGTGGAACACCAGAAGTGACAGAAGCAAAATCCGAACAACTGTCACCCACTCGAACCCTCTGAAACCTACCAAAAAGATATGATCTAAAAAACCTCAAGGCATTCTCATCAAATCCATAAAAAGACAACTTGGCACATAAGAACTCGTGGTCGAGGGTGTCAAAGGCTTTAGCAAAATCTAATAGGGTCAATATTGTTGTATTACCCTCATCCATTGCCCTGAAGATGTCATCAGTAACATTCAACAAAAGGGAAGTTGTACCAAAACCCGCTCTAAAACCAGATTGATGAGCCGTGACAATATCAGATTGAGTGATGAACTCGTATATTTGCCTATACAATATTTTCTCGAGGACCTTTGACATACAAGGGAGAATGCTTATCGGTCGGAAATCGCTTAGCTCCTCAGGATTCTTCAACTTAGGCAGAGACCTGATAATGGAACACTTCCAAGCTATAGGGAAGTACCCAGATTCTAAACAAACATTAACAATATGTGTGATGTAAGGTAAAGTGGTGTCAACTGAGAGCTTCAACATCCTTGAAGATATACCATCACATCCAATAGCATTCGACCCGAGACCAAAAACAATCATCTTCACCTCCTCCGGAGAAGCAAGTCTGAACCCGAAGACAGCACCGGGATTGAAGACATTAGAATTATAATAATCGGCCGTTCCAGAGCAAGAGTTTGGTTGACTGAATACGGAACCAAAATAATTATTTAGCTCATCCGGATTATTGAAACGATCGGGAATATTTACCTGATCTCTACCACTAATTGACCTGAATGCCCTCCAATAATCTTTAGACCCCAGAGATCCCGCACGACTCAAGAAAGAGGCCTTCTCCTTCCTCACAGGATCCGTTACGATGTTTCGGAGCTTCTTATAGCTGACATAATCACCAATTTTTCTGGTTCGCTTGTACCTGGTCAAGGCTTTATCCCTCAGCTTCATCATCTCTCTAACAGTAGGAGTGATCCAAGGAGAGAAAGGCTTAGTAATCTTAGACTCAATAAAGGGAGCATGCTTATCGAACACATCAATCAATTTTTTGTTGAACATGGAAATTTTAGATTCAATATTATTTTCATATAGGAGGTCTTGAAAGTTAGCCTCCGACAAATCAGATTTGAAATCCGCCAACGAAAAACCACGATAATCCCTGTACACAATCAACCTGGGAACAGTACTCTGCTCTTTCTTCAAATTGATCTCGCAATAAACGCCCCGATGATCAGACATAGAATGATCCAGTACCCCAGAACTGACTATCTTGTCAGCCATATTTGTGCAAATAACGTCCAGTAACGATTGCGACAAGGGTAATACGTGTTGGCTCGGATATCAACTGTTCGAAGCCGTAAGCACCAACACAATCCGGAAAGGCATTTTCAGATAGTTGATCGATATTGACATCACCCGTTAGAATAATGTGATCGTACTGCGGAGTAATGAATGATAACACATCGTCCAGATAATTGACGAAGTTAGACAAGTTACACGCCGATGTGCGATATAACGAACCCACAAGGATCCTGCCACCTCTCACCTCTAAAGATATATATCCCATATATCCTCTACTCCCCCGGGGCAATAAAATCATCGAGGACAATTTTAGATGAAATAGACTTTTTATATAAAATCCCTACCCCCTCCTATACGTCCAACACGATCCCTCCTGTGAAGCCTGAAATCAGGGAGGTATAAATTATCATCATCAACATACTCATTCAGCCAAGTTTCAGACAATCCTACAATATCGATTCCTTTCCGCGAAACAACATCAAACAACTGGTCCAATTTTGGAAACAGAGAGCA
Source organism: Micraspis discolor (assembly GCA_030674115.1). NCBI lineage: Eukaryota > Metazoa > Arthropoda > Insecta > Coleoptera > Coccinellidae > Micraspis > Micraspis discolor. The sequence goes on along the minus strand of JARTUT010000995.1, from coordinate 50,435 downwards.
AACATTAAAATGAGCAATTTTTATAAATTTAGTGGAATCATTCATAATTAATTCTAGACTTTAACTTTTCGATTTGACTGAGATAAAAGGGACATTCGAGACTGTTAGCAGTATGTCGTATATCATAATTTGTTTTGAAACTAGAATTAGAATTTATACAATTTGAACACATTATTTCAGCCGAATCACAAAATTTTCTTTCATGCGCTCCAGAACATCCGGAACAGACAACAGTAGCGTTTTTACAATTTTTTTTATAGTGACCGAACTTCCAGCAATTAAAACATTCAATCATACTAAAATGCTCCTTAACATAACATCTAGACCAGCCCATATATAGAAAACCTTTATTCATGATATTCTTGAATAAAATAGGACTTGTCTCCAACACAATATTAAATTTGGTCTTATATTTCATCTTAGTTACAAATTTCACATCATCTAAGGAACAATTCAGGTCATTCACACGTATCATTTCAGACAGAAAGTCAACTTTATCTAGAGAAAATGAATCAACATTATAAACAATCAAACGTGAATTGCGTTTTTTGGGAGTTGAAACGTCATATGAACCCTTTGTTTCACTATAAATTTTATGTTTCAACCTCTCAAGAGAACCCTTGTCACCACAGGATATCAGGATACCATCTTTTATTTTCCGAGCTCCCAAAACTAAAACATCATCTGAAATTGGGTTGAACTTCGACTTTATTTCACTCTCAATGTCAATATTGTTTACATTTTCGCCTGTAGATTTCACCAACAAAACATGGGAATTCCCATCCTTTTTCACGACTGAAGCATATGTCTTGTTTACTTCCGTCGACTGAGATAAGAACTTATCGGCATGAGGTATTGGAATATCGATATTTAATTTCAGTTTCATTAATTTATTCGAAAATTCTAATTCGGAATTATACCTTTCTAAAAGACATTTTTCCCTATTTAGGCATTCGATTTCCCTCTTCATAATAATTTCACTGACATTGGTTTCGCCGACTGGAGAAGACTGCGGAGAGTTTTTCTTTTCCGCCTCGGAACATCCCCGGCACATGAAGCCTTCCCTTTCCATATAAACAACCCTTGCAATGGCATCAAAACACTTACTCTGGATTTTAGACTCACAACCGCCACACTTTATATCTCTCGAACACGTAAACTTTCCACAAAAGCGACATTTCTTGTCAGGAGGATCCGAAGACGAACCACCCGCCATCGATAATCTCTTCTGAATCTTCCTGATTATGTTACCATTTACATTCGAATGACTATACAGGGTGTCCCGAAAATACCACGCGAAAGTGACTCTGGAGATAGATTGGCATTAGGTCTATCAGATAGCATCAACATGACCTCAGTAAGAGTCCGCTGGTTTTCGAGATATCACCACTTTGTGTATTTTTTAAAAATCTCCAGTTTTCGGTCTTTTATCGCCTAGCATTGCTAGAAATTACTTCAATCTATATCTAAGTGATTTGCCCACTGCATCATCTCAAAAGTTTGTTTATGCTGACGACATTGCTATTGCTTATCAAGATTTGAATTTCCATACTCTGGAAAACATACTGTCATCTGATTTGGAAATTTTAAAGAATTATTTTATGTAGTGGCGATCTTGTCCAAATCCCAACAGAACAAAGGTATCTTGTTTCCATCTGAATAATCATGAAAAATATAGAAAATTAGCTGTAACTTTCAATGATTCTCCTATCGAACATAATTTCTATCCAAAATACTTAGGAGTTAAATTAGATTCATCTCTCAATTACAAGGTTCATTTAAATGATATGAGGCTAAAACTGAAAACTAGGAATAATATTGTTGAAAAATTAGCTGGATCGTCTTGGGGTGCAGATGCTTCCACTCTTCGCACAGCATCTTCAGCCCTAGTCTTTTCTTCAGTTGAGTATTGTTGCTCTGTTTGGTTTAATAGTGCACATACACAAAAAATTGATGCACAATTGAATACATCCATGAGAATAATTACTAGCACCATAAGATCTACATCGGTTCATTGGTTACCAGTTTTGTCTAATATTGTCCCTTCCCATATTCGCACACAGACTGCAGCTTTGAATTCTTGGAATAAATATCATTCTTTTCCCAATTTATTCCCAATTATTTCATATTTTCCACAAAATAAAATTCCCAGATTGAAGTCACGTAAACCATTATGGCATAATATGTTCTTCAATATGAACATAAGTGATGAAGAATTATGGAAGACTGAGTGGAACTCTTACGAAATGTTCAATAAGTATCTCGTTTCTGATCGTTCTGAAAAAGTTCCTGGTTTTGATCTTCCAAGAAAAATTTGGACAGTTCTTAATCGTTTGAGAACAGTTCATGGTCGTACCAATGGCATGCTATTTAAATGGAACTCAGTTCCTAGCGCAAGTTGTGAATGTGGAGAAGCAGAAGAAACAATACCTCATCTCGTCAATAGTTGTCCCATATATAAATTTCAATATGGTTTTAGGGCTATTCATGATGTTTCCAACTCTTTCTTGGAATGGGTTATAAATTTCGAACTAATATGATACGTATTTTTGTTATTCAGTTCTTTTTTCTGCTTTTGTCTTTTTATTTCCAGATTCAATGTGAGCACCTTGAAGAAGTCTCTGTCTCCATCAATAGAAGACCACTCTTGAAAAAAGAAGTCCCTGAAATATATTTCAGCTTATTTTTGTATTTTCACACTTAGACGAGGAGCCAGGGTTTTTTTTTTCACTGTGGTTTTTTCCCTAGGCTTTTATGTCATACGCCAAATTGTATGACACCCCGTCACTAACCCTTGATCTATATGCTTTATTGTTTGCTAACTAAATATTGTCAGCCAAAAGTTCAAAAGAATATATATATGTACTTCAAACACATGTTTTTTTTACCCAGGCTATCCTGAATAGATGCTTCAAACAATTAATTAATAACTTCACCAAGAACTAGAACAAAATCCTTCACAAAATGACTTGTATTTTATGCCGAAGTTTGAACGTTAATTTAAGTTTGACTGACTGCTGTGCAGTGGCGGCTTGTCCTATGAGGCAGGTGAGGCAGTGCCTCATCAAAAAAATTCTGAACCGTATAATTCTTCATTCCCTTTCATCATCACTTTTTCCTCAATATTTTTCCCAATCTCACGTTCCTTGTATATTCATAACAAATCAAATCCTCTTTGAATAAACGGTTGAGGCATGCCTAACGCAGGCTTCTTCGACTGAATTAGCGTGTCAATCTTCGATGACCTACGAGAACGTAATGGAAAGCTGTTCTAGGATTAATCCGAGGCTGGCCTCTGCGCAATCTTAGCCGATCTGAGATCGTTTCGTTTCTGCGATGTCTAGCGGGTTATCTGCGTCGAAGCGGTGAGAACATATCTACGGCTTTGAAGGCGGCTTCTCGAGGAATTAGAGGCTTGCCTCAGGTTTTTATTCGAGTTAATCGGGAAGCGGGAAATAGAGAAATAGGGTTAGTTCACTTTGTCGTTATTTAGAGGTATCTCGTTTGCTATGTATCGCGTATGATTATAATCTTTGTTAGGTGAATTTTTTCTGAAATATAAATCTTTTATCGAAAGTGACTACCAGATCGCGAAATGGATTCAGCGGGACCTAGTAATAATAAATCTTTTGAAATTCCTAAGGAACATGTTCAGTGTACTTGTGATATTGCTAATATTTTAATGAATAAGCAACATTGTTTGACTCATTCGTATGATGATAAATTATATTTAATTAAGGAAGTTAAGCGACCTGTTCCAGATTTGAGTTAATCTCTAGTGTCTAGTGGTGGGGTCGGTAAATCAAATCGGGGATTCCAAAATACGTGGTATGACAAGTACGACTGGCTTACTGGAAGTATTACTTTGAAAAAATATTTTGTTGGCCGTGCATTTTATTCTCAGCAACTAATGGAAATTCCGACAGAGTTTGGTCGGAAAGTGGTTTTAGTGATTTGAAAAATTCATCTCGGGGTCTATCGCTACACAATAAAAGTGCTCAGCATATTTCATCTAATTACAAAATATCGCCACAGCAATAGACAATGCGCGTCAAATAGAAATTGAAAATTTCAATGCTAAAGTCAAAGAAAATCGACAAATTCTAAGAAGTTTAATAGATATTACGATGCACCTCTGTCTGCAAGAGTTGCCTTTGACTAGGGGGCACGATAAATCGAATGACTCTTTAAATATTTTCATAATTTCTGTCGATTTGCAGTGTGAAAGATACAAAACTGGTGGAGGGACCTTTTTGAGATATTCCAATCAAACAGGTAACCATAATACAAAAGGTATTTATTCGACTAAAATACATTGCAGATATGGAACTGAATTTCTTTGAGGTGGTAATTCTCTCACAGGAAGAACCCTCTTCACATAATAGTCCTCTGGTGACTCCTGAAACTCCTAGAAGGCGACCAGGTGAAAAAGACCAGCATCTAGTCGATTAGGGTTAACTGCAACAAAAAAAAAAAGCCCTCATTATAACAACAAACACAATTATCAAAAGAAAAAATACAAAGCAGGCCAATGAGGACTTATTAACAGAAAAAATGTTGAGTTGATTTCCGAATATCTGAAGGCCAAGAAAGAGGAATTCTATTTGACAAAGGGGTAACAGTTGTGGAGGCAGAACTTACCTTGAAGTTAATAGAAATAGAAGAGGCGAAATTGCGTTTAGAAGTGATGAAAAAAAGTTATAGGAAAAATAAATAACTTAAATTAAAGTTCTCTCATTTACCCTTGATTAAAAACACAGGTATTCTCTTACATCTTGCAGATAGATAGAAAGTTCTGACGTTTCTCTCACACAAAGTGACGTTATCTGAGTTGCAAAAACAAGCTTTCAGTTAAGAATTCCCTTGGCTATCACACACGTTTTGCTATAAAATATACATATATTTTTTCCTACTAATTATGGCATTTCTCCTCATTAATAAAGGTAATAATTTCATACCATTGTACCAATTTGAATATTTGTATCTCAGATGACTTCACAAAATGAGAAGCTTAAATACGAATAAAATTAAGAAATTTGAAGAGAATACCTGTTTTATACCATGCCACTCACCTGAAATATTGAATTGCTATTAATCTTCTGAATGCATTTCCTTCGACAGTAGCATGTATTGACTCAATCAATGCAACCAAGTACATTTGGAAAGCCTGCTATGTTATAGAAGCCTGTCAGGTTTTTATTCGAGTTAATCGGGAAGCGGGAAATAGAGAAATAGGGTTAGTTCACTTTGTCGTTATTTAGAGGTATCTCGTTTGCTATGTATCGCGTATGATTATAATCTTTGTTAGGTGAATTTTTTCTGAAATATAAATCTTTTATCGAAAGTGACTACCAGATCGCGAAATGGATTCAGCGGGACCTAGTAATAATAAATCTTTGAAATTCCTAAGGAACATGTTCAGTGTACTTGTGATATTGCTAATATTTTAATGAATAAGCAACATTGTTTGACTCATTCGTATGATGATAAATTATATTTAATTAAGGAAGTTAAGCGACCTGTTCCAGATTTGAGTTAATCTCTAGTGTCTAGTGGTGGGGTCGGTAAATCAAATCAGGGATTCCAAAATACGTGGTATGACAAGTACGACTGGCTTACTGGAAGTATTACTTTGAAAAAATATTTTGTTGGCCGTGCATTTTATTCTCAGCAACTAATGGAAATTCCGACAGAGTTTGGTCGGAAAGTGGTTTTAGTGATTTGAAAAATTTATCTCGGGGTCTATCGCTACACAATAAAAGTGCTCAGCATATTTCATCTAATTACAAAATATCGCCACAGCAATAGACAATGCGCGTCAAATAGAAATTGAAAATTTCAATGCTAAAGTCAAAGAAAATCGACAAATTCTAAGAAGTTTAATAGATATTACGATGCACCTCTGTCTGCAAGAGTTACCTTTTAGGGGGCACGATAAATCGAATGACTCTTTAATGGCCGGTTTCTGAACTCGACAGATAAACGTCAGATAGTTATCCAGCCGTTAACTGTGGTTAATATTTATCGGCTCTATAAACGCCGCACGGGTTTCTGATGTCAAATTTATGCTTCGGTTAGCTATCGAATGGATAACTCCACGGTATCGACAGTATAGTTAGTTCATGGAAGCAATAATAGATGTCACTGTAATCAAGCCTGTCATATTTTTAAACATTCAATATAATTTCAAAGAGAGACTAATCAGAACTATAAAATAATCATTCTCTTATAATCCTGTATGGAAAAAACTCGTATTCACAAATCGTATCGAAAGCAGAACACAGAAGCAAGAGATGGATTCAACATTCTGTGACGTTCTTTTGGCGTCGAAGATTGAGAATTCAAATTCAAAAACAAACGAAAAAAACAATTACGCAACAAAATGAGTCGACAAAGGGCTAGAAATTTCTCTGAGCGTGAAAAAATATTGTTATTGGACATTGCTAAAGATTCTATAGGTACTATCGACAATAAAAAGACGGATGCCAGTAATTTGAATTTGAAAAAACAAGCCTTGCAGATTATAGAATAAAATTCGAACGCCGCTGGAGACACTGGTTCGCGGAGCGAGAAAGAGCTGCGTGCTTTATATGATAATATAAAGAAAAAAGCGAAAAAAATTCGCCGACGACAAAGTAGGTAAAATCAAATTTCAAGTACATAGTTAAACACAAGCAAGAGGATTTTATTATTTTCATAATTTCTGTCGATTTGCAGTGTGAAAGATACAAAACTGGTGGAGGGACCTTTTTGAGATATTCCAATCAAACAGGTAACCATAATACAAAAGGTATTTATTCGACTAAAATACATTGCAGATATGGAACTGAATTTCTCTGAGGTGGTAATTCTCTCACAGGAAGAACCCCTCTTCACATAATAGTCCTCTGGTGACTCCTGAAACTCCTAGAAGGCGACCAGGTGAAAAAAGACCAGCATCTAGTCGATTAGGGTTAACTGCAACAAAAAAAAGCCCTCATCATAACAACAAACACAATTATCAAAAGAAAAAAATACAAAGCAGGCCAATGAGGACTTATTAACAGAAAAAATGTTGAGTTGATTTCGAATATCTGAAGGCCAAGAAAGAGGAATTCTATTTGACAAAGGGGGTAACAGTTGTGGAGGCAGAACTTACCTTGAAGTTAATAGAAATAGAAGAGGCGAAATTGCGTTTAGAAGTGATGAAAAAAAAAAAGTTATAGGAAAAATAAATAACTTAAATTAAAGTTCTCTCATTTACCCCTTGATTAAAAACACAGGTATTCTCTTACATCTTGCAGATAGATAGAAAGTTCTGACGTTTCTCTCACACAAAGTGACGTTATCTGAGTTGCAAAAACAAGCTTTCAGTTAAGAATTCCCTTGGCTATCACACACGTTTTGCTATAAAATATACATATATTTTTTCCTACTAATTATGGCATTTCTCCTCATTAATAAAGGTAATAATTTCATACCATTGTACCAATTTGAATATTTGTATCTCAGATGACTTCACAAAATGAGAAGCTTAAATACGAATAAAATTAAGAAATTTGAAGAGAATACCTGTTTTATACCATGCCACTCACCTGAAATATTGAATTGCTATTAATCTTCTGAATGCATTTCCTTCGACAGTAGCATGTATTGACTCAATCAATGCAACCAAGTACATTTGGAAAGCCTGCTATGTTATAGAAGCCTGTCTCAGTTTCTAGAATTTCAGGTATCATCTTTTGGCATACATATAAATCTTTCAGATAGTATGGCTATTTTATTGCTCACATTGAAAATAACTCTAGATACCTTTGATTTTTGAACATTGATATCATCACCTATAACAATTTAAAAAGTGCCTGTGGCATAGTATCGTAGAACAATGCACACCTGTTCTAAAACAGATAATGCCACTTTTCTCTGAGATGTCTGGGATATAACTGGATTCAGTTCATCACATAAATATCCCACTGTTCAGTCGGTATCTTTGCCTAAAAAAATTTGAAGAATCAATATCATATTAAGAGAATAATTCTAATAGAAAACATCCAAGACTCTTTCATAAACAAATAAGTAATGTTTACTGTTAGTACTTACCTAAACTCTTCATCTGAATGATTTCCATCGGAGATCTGCGAATCCTTATCTGTCGAGGTATTGCTATAGGTATTATTGATGAATTACAGAATTTCTTCATCTGATGAGGAACTTGAAAATATTTCTTTTGTCAATTCCATGTTTCAGTTATATATGAACTTGAATTTTCGAATTTTCAGAGATAACTTTGAGGTTATCTTGGAATTGTCATGTAAACATTCACTAGTTAACGTCGAGATAACCCGTCATCGGGAAGAGTTAAGATAAATGGAGTTTATGTGTAGTTTATCTGTCGGCGCGGTAGTCAGAAACCCAATTCGACAGTTATCTCTCGTTTAACTTTCTCGAATAGATAAACTGAGTTTATTTTGACTTCAGAAACCGGCCATAAATCATGTCATTCCCAGTTATCAGTCATTTCTCGTTATGTAATAGATGACCAACTTGTTGAGCGCTTCATGGGATTTTATGATGTTAGTTCTGGGAGTTCTGCTGATGATCTATTTCAATTTTTATCTGCAAAATTCGGAAAATTTGACAACTGCTTCCACAGAAAGAAGTTTCTCTGCGTTGAAAAGGATTGAAAATTATATTAGGAATACAACTGGATAGGCGCGGCTGAGTTATATGGCTATAATTTCGAAAAAGGATTCATAAAATCACAGGACGAAAATATTTTTATTGACAAGGTTATAGATCATTTCGCTGATCAGAAAAATCGTAGAATTCCGTTGATTTACAAAAAATTTTAATATTGAGAACTCAATTTAGAATAATTTTCATTTATAACTTTCAGAATAAATCCTATTTTACACTGCCTTTTTAATTTTTTTATTCATTGTTAATATTTTCGAGAGTTTATTTTATTTATTTAGAGTTTATTTCGCTATTTTGAAAATTTCCAACTTGATCTGATCCGATTTCCTTCATTCCCATCCCACACGTGGCAGGAATGCTCTACACCTCCACGTCGGTTCTTGCTGTACAGCTGCATAATAATGGTTTTCATATTTTTGAGCAATTTAGTATATCGAAAAATAAGCTCATAATATATTGGGACAATTAAATTAATGACTTTTTGCTCAATAAAATAAAGTAATATGTATATAAATAATTTGAGGATTCATCAAAAATTCCAAGCATCAGTGAAGAAATTTTTTTAATATATTTATTATGCAACTGATGAAGTAGAGTTCACTATATAAACTTTGTTCGCCACGTAAACCCTTTATATATATATATATATATATATTATTATTAAATTTTTTTAAATGTGCCTCACCATACTATATTGTCAGGAACCGCCACTGCTGCTGTGAAAAAAAACTATGTAAGACTGAATTGACAAATAATCGTGAAAACTGGTACATTTCATGCCCTTTTCATAATGATATAACACTACCAATTTTTTTAAGTCAAAACCTTAGAAATTCTAATTTTGTCGCGAGGGATGTGTTTAAGCCGAAATAACTAAAAATTAGGAAAAATGCTCAAGTATCACTTGTTGCCAAATTACATGTTGCTTGATATTCTTTGCTCGCTACCGTTTCAAACAACCATTATTTTTGCTCTTCTTTTTCTTTTATCTCACTTTCTCTTTCATTTTTTTGTTTGCAGATAGGTAGGTAGTAAAGAAAATTTACACATAAAAGTTTAATTATTTATTTTACTATCATTTTACAGTAATATCGTCTTATAATAGGTGTTCAAATTGCCTGCCGCCGGCTCTTATGCACAATCTGCATCGTTTAAAAACTTTTTCAGTCTTCTTAAACTGGTGGCTGGTATTTCTCGGTCTGCTTGAATTATGCGCTGGCGCAGTTCCTCTTCTGTACGAATTGGTTTTGCCTGAACTTTATCCTTTAAAAATCTCCAATAAAAAAAATCTAATGAGTTTAGGTCCGGTGATCGTGGTAGCCACAAAATCAGGCCTACTTGGCCTATCTACCTTACGGTATGCGTGGTCAAGGTGCGTTCGCACTATGCGTGCTTACTGTGCTGGGCACCCATCATTTTGATACCACATTCTTCTCCTTAAATCAATGGGTACATCTTGCAGCAGAATTGGTAGGTGATTTTCCAAAATATCCAAATACATTTCTGCATTAGGTGTGGCAGGGAGTTCAAATGGGCCTACTATTTCACCGTTTAAGATCCCGATCCCGAAATTAATCTTAAATTGGTTCTGAGACCGGTCTTCTCTTTTCTCATGAGGGTTCACCAGCTGCCAACTATGGATATTGTGGAGGTTAAGTTAGCTGCTCTTTTACAGGCTGACTCATCACTCCACAGTACCTTATTGAAAAAGTCAGGATCTTTCCTATGCTTTTGTATCATTGTTTGGCAAAACACAACGAGCCTGGCGTAATCGCTTGTTGATAATGTCTGCACCCTTTGAATGTGGTAAGGATAGTATCGGTGTATTTTTGAGAATTCATTGCGCAGATGATTTGGGAACACCAGAATGTCTTTCGATTAAACGCACTGAAGTCCATGGGTCCCCATTACTTGCTCCAATACGACATCGTCATCCACAGTTTGGGGTCTACCTTGGGAACCTCTCTGGCCAGGGTTTCTGCCCTCTCTGTAGGCATTTACAGCTCGAAGAATGATTTCATGAGTTGTTGGCGTGCGGTTGGGGTATCTTTCCGCGTACAATCTCGCAGCTAAGCTTACACTGTACGAAACATTCCCTCTAGTAGAAACGCGTCTTGTTTCGCCGTAAATCATTAACATGTCTCATGTCTCATGTACTCTCCAGGGGTAAAATGAGCTTGATGGTCTCCCATCACAATATGGCAATCTGAAAACAGTATCCAATCACAAAGTAATCGAGGTTCAAAAAAGTGCAGAGTCGTTGTTAATCACAGCAACAATCCAGATCGTAGGCTAAGCAAGTCCAATTTAGAACCCAGTTGTCGAAAAAACACAAAAACGAGAAAACGCACCGAGCAGAGGGCAGTAAAAACGCGTGTGTAGCACTCAACGTAAGGTCAGGTACTAAAACTACTATCTATCGAGCAATTCTGGTCGTAGCAAACCATTTGCGCATTGTATTAATTTCTTTCACTTTTATTATTTCGGCTTCAACACATCTCTCGTGACAAAAATGTTGGACATTTTTTGAAGGATTTATTTAATTGTTTGAAGCAACTATTCAGGATAGCTTAGGAAAAAAAAACATGAATTTGAAGTGATTTCTAGCAATGCTAGGCGATAAAAGACCGAAAACTGTGTAATATGATATGTCTAGCGATGCTGGATAATGGGTCTTGATAAGCGAAAGACCATATCTAACCGAAATTCCCAGACATTCCAGACAGTAATAAACCTCTCAAAAATATCACACCAATAATCATAAAACCTAAGATTTAAAACAAAATTTATTGATTCGCTACATGGAAAATCTTGATGGATGTACGACCTCATAAAATTTGAGAATTAGGGGAGTTCGACATATGATATATTTACGTGGCCTTTCGACCTTTAGGGATTATGGTTTCGAATTAACGATGGGAAAAAGGTGGATCTTTAGTAAAAATTAAAATTAAATCAGTGGACCAATCATAGGTTTGTATCGAGAGACTCAGTTGACTAAAGCCAATGAAGCTTAGATTTCTAATTAGTGGGGTAAATTTCGAACTATCGAAAAGAAGGGCACCAATTAGGAGAAATTAGGGAATTCCGGACTATGTTCGATAACGCCCACGGACAAAGGGATATTAGGAAAAATTAGGGAATGGAAAGTCAGTTCAACGTGATCCGTAACCATGAAAACACTTAAATACTTAAAAGTAAATAAGTCTGTAAAATTCTAGGAAAATAGTGATTGTGTTGTAATTGAGTGAGTTCGAAACTTCGCTAGTGTGTGTTCCGTGTTAGAAGTCCAAGGAAAAAGGTCAGATATAAAATTTATAAACAATCAAAAGTCCATAGTACGAAACCTTCAAAAATATTTTGTCAAAAAAATTGTTTTAATTATTTTTGTGCTTGCTAAGAATTGTCATTTTGTTTTTTTGTGTGCTTCGAATAAATTTGTTTTTGTTATTCAAGAATTTCATTGAGTTTCCTAATCTTAAGAACTGAAGACTCGTCCTTTCTAGCGACGAGCCGAACCCTGAAGATTTCTCCCGTCAGGAGAAACAATATAATTTATGAGTTTTCAATTTTTCTTTTGAACACCTCTTCGTCGGTGGAAAGCCGCTCTTCTACTAGGACGTTGGAAAGAGGTGTTCATTACAACTAGAGATTTTCAAAAAATACACATAAGTGGTGATATCTCTAAAACCAGCGGACTCTTACTGAGGTCATGTTGATGCTATCTGATAGACCTAATGCCAATCTATCTTCAGTGTCACTTTCTCGTGGTATTTTTGGGACACCCAGTATGTTGTAGTAGTATAGTTTCAAGTAGAACAGGATTGTGGCTGAAATAAAACTGACTGAAAACTGTTAGTTTGGTTACTTTTAATTTGAGATATTTGCAATTTGGACTAGAATATATTAGGACATATGTTTTTCAAATAAAAAAGCTAAGTGAAAGAAGAATATTCAAAATGATTTTCGATGCAGTTGATATGCATATTTTTGATTGGTTTTATGAGAAGGGAAATGAAACTTCAAAGAAAACTCAAGTAAAACTATAAGTAGCTATTTTCAATTCGAGATATAGAATTGTTCTCACATCGTGGCAGTTGTATTAGTATGAAACTGGTGCAGAGCACGGAAAAAGACTCAAAAACAAGAGCGCGCAAACTCTCGATCTCACGTCAGTCCTTTTTTTTTATTTGGGGTTAACCTCTTAGTTTTGAATAAGGTGGAAAGGTGGGGCGAAACCTCATGCAGAAGTATGTTGATTTCGGTCTTCATCATCTGTATATTCCAAATATAACGAGTGAATATTGTCATATTCATGACTGAACATTAATATTTTCTCAGATTTTTATTGTTTGTTTGCACACGTGTTCCTTGTGGAACAAACAGCTATTGTCTTGCCCAAATTTTTGTAATATGATTTATGGATTTTACTTCCTGATGAAGAACACAGCGACAAACTGGAGTATGTCTGTCCGGCCGTATACCCTTCCGAAAGAGATGCAAGAGTTTTCATATATTCAGAATAGGTTTATTGTCCAAATGTCTCGATCATGTTCGTTATTAGGTCAAATCCGTTGAAAGGTTCAGTTCTTTTGAGCATCTGAACTTTGATTTATTCAATAACTTCAAAATTATCCATCCGATCAATTTGTAACTTGAGAGATGCTTGAATGAAGTGGGTACTTGATATTTCGTAAAATATCGGAAATTTCGAATGTATATCCAGGATATTGATGGTCATAATATCAGAATTTTAGCTCTGTCGAATCTCATTTCATGAAGCTTTGAGTTTTTCATAAAGAGATGTTCAATGTGTGAAAGTTTTGATTTGATAAACAAGACTAAATTACAATTATCTATGTTCATCAATGTGTTAAAATATTTTCCCACTCAATAATTCCTCAAAGGGATCATGGTTCTGTAGATAAAATTCAGCAGCACATGATAGTTTCATGAATTTGGCCTTAATATAGAAGAAATTTCAAAGAACAAAGACTTAATGAAAAAAAGGTTTCGATTGCGAAATGATTTTCAATGAAAAAGATTTACTCTCTTATCATGAAGTTCCCAAGAGAAGAAAGTTTGGTCATTTTCGAAACAAAATATAAATAGCTTTATGACGTTCTCACAATCATTATGGTGGTTGTTTTAGTATCACTCTATTCCAGAGTCGAGGAGAAGTCTTTAGAACCAAATCAAGACATTCTGACCTTACGTCAGTTCTTTCCTAGATTTTTTATTTTCAAACTAGATCACAAAAACCCATTACCTCAAGGGGCAGGGCTTTTCTATATTTGTTTTACTTTCAGACTAGAACGGAGCAAGAAGCTTGAAATAGAGATATAATAGGCAACCAGCATTTACACATACAGCGAATGGGGAATTGCCTACCATTCGTCTATTCGTCTATTACATTCCCTACCAATGTTTTCTACACTTCATAAACTTTAATCTTCCAATCGATCCAGTGTCCAAGATTAGAATGAAAAAATTTATAAAAGCACTGACGTGAGTTCAAGAGCTTTTGCGCGCTTGTTCTAGACCCTATTTCCGTACTATGGAACAGTGTGATACTAATACAAGCGCCCCGATGAATAAACAAACCTATTTATTATTATATCTCGAATTAAAAATAACTTCTTGCAGTTAACTTTGAGTTTTGCTCGACGCTCAAATTCCCTTCTTCTTAAAACCCATCAAAATTAGGCATATATGCAATGAACCATTTCGCTTAATTTTCTACCACCTAAAACTGAATTAATGAGTCTTACCGATGTCAGTCGAATCTTTATCTGTGGAAACATCGATATTTGAAAATTTCTGGTAGACCTTGTTGTTATGCCTTTTCAATATATTAGATGTTCAATTTGTATATAAAAAAATTAATTTGTTTTCTTTGTGTTTCTAGACTTCATATGTATGTCTATTAAATATATTCGATTTCATTGATTGTGTTGAGGCTCTTCAAAATCGATTAGAACGTCTAAACCGAAGATGAAAGTTTCTAAGACAAAAACTTACTACTAGAAATTAATAAAAAACATTAGAGTATACGCCATGGTATACAATACCCTTTGTGAGTGCATTCTAGCCGCTTTCTCAGCGCTTCAATCCAAAAACCGTTAATTTCCCAAAAGAAAACTGTATGAGACATTCTTTTTAGACAATTTCAAGAAGACCAATCTTTATGATGACTTCTATTTACCTTCGAGCAATATCTTGCGAAATATTTTCAAAAAACTGATTTTCGTGATCTTTTGACCTTGTAACTTTTACAGCCGTCACGACATCGATGTCGATTTTTCACATCTTTATCATATAACCGAAATGAAGGTGTATGAAAAAATTCAGCCCACTAGGAATTTTTCCCCAGATTGGTGTTCAAAATGCTTGAAATGACTGGACTAATAGGCGTTGGGGAGAAGAAGGATATTTTGAGAAAGGTATTTTGCAGGTAGTAAAATAATCCAAGAATAAGCACCAGAAAGAGAAGTTCAAGCATTTTCTATATCAGTTATGAATCAACTAGAAAAATACATAAAAAACATCTTCTTTACCCGTTGCATTATGAAAAAAATCATCATTAATTAGAATATTCATTTTTTTATCCCGCATACAACATTGCGAGTGATTACAAAATCAACGGCAAAATTTTCTATCATTAATTTTATTTATTGATGAAAACCGTAAACAAATCATAGTAAGAAATCATCTGTATGGATTTTCCATGAATGTTATAAAGTTATAAACGGTAATTACCTACTGGGTCCATTTCAATTACCCAATCGATTAACAGGCGAACTCGTAATTTTCTGAAAACTGAGCTGAATACATTATTGGAAGCTTCATGCATGATGGTGCACCAGCTCATTTCGGACGAATAGTAAGTGAATTTTTACAAAGAAGATTTGGAAATAGGTAGATTGGTCGAGGAGGACCTATTCCACGGGTAGTTCGTGGTCCCAACCTCAATTCCCTCGATTTAGCATTTTGGGGGTTTATGGAAAATGAAATAATAGTATATGCCATAGAAATCAATACTGACGAACAGAATTATGGATTTCTGCAGAAAGATTTTGTAATGATCCGAGTATATTTCACAGACGTCTACAAATAATGATGCAGAGTGCATTCAAGCAGCAAGTCGAACATCTTTTGTATACTCAAAGGTTTTTTAAGAATTAATCAGTCTTTTGATGCTGTAATTAAAATTTAATCATTAAAGTGTTTTGTCCTAGTTATTGTAAGAAGTTAAACCGTTAGTCCTACGAACTTCAAAAAAGTGTACCTTTTTGAAGGAAAATAAAATGGAGAAATCGCTTTCTCTAGTTCAAAATAACATACAGTGTATGGCAAAAAAGTTAGGGTTGATTCAAATGTGGAAGAATCCTGTATATGACGGCCTCTATTATTTGTCTGAAAACTAATTGAATATTTGGATTCAGCATTATACAATTGGCATTCGGACCACATTTTGTTAAATTCTCACCTTTATGACCAAAGTTATTCGAAAAAATCCAAATAAAAAAATAAAGTCAGCTACTTAAGTAAGCAGTTTCGGACATATTTTCATAGGACCTTTATTTCATATTTCATACTCCTTTATAACGTGATACTAGGCATGATACTTTTTTCCTTAACACCCTATACACATGAATCATCATATGTGTAGAGGGTTTCGTGGTGATGGCATATTTGTTATACCGACAGGGCATCATTATGTAGATTTGACCTCGGATCCAGGTATGGAAATTCCAGCAGAAACGATTGCATCAATTTCCAGCCAATAAGTCCATTATTGAAGACTATCGTTCGATACGGAAAGCAAATCATTCTTTCGGAAGAATATCACCTTCCTTTCGTCCTAACCTGTTCCAGTAAACTAGTCCCGCTTCCGCAGAATCTCGGGGAAAAAATTATTCACCGTACGTACTAGTGATTCCGAGAACTCCTCTCGATAATTAACTGGTTTCCTGTTGGAAACAATATGAAATATACACGTTTCTTGTTTTGTTTTGTTTCTTGTTCACCGAACAGGTAGCGAAAATGTTAGACATCTTATGATGCCAGTAATCATTCTCATTGATGTATTCAATTGTGCATCAATTTTTTGTGTATGTGCTCTGTCAAATCAAACAGAGCAACAGATGCTGTGCGAAGAGTGGGAGCATGACCACCTAAGGATGATCGAGCTAATTTCTGAAGAATATTATTTCTACTTTTCAGTTTTAGGCACAGATCATCTAAAAGAGCCTTGTAACTCCTAAGTATTCAGAATAGAAATTATGTTCGATAGGAGAATCATTGCAAGTTAATCTGACAATATAAAAACTCTGGTAAGAAGTATATTGAAATTGGTTTGAGAACACAAAAGGTTTTTCTAAATGATATATCGGGTGTGTAGTCAATTATCTAGTTTTTTAGCTCTTTATTGTCTTAACCGAGCTTTCGGACAATTTTCTTGTCCTTCTTCAGGGCTACTAGAAATAACATCAATGTTTTAAAAGTTATCATAAAAGGCACTACAGCTCAAATCAATGTGAGACTCAACTATCAACAAAAATAATAATGAAACTATGAACATCCATATATCTAAAGAATCCAAATTACACTCGAAAACCAACAGCTAAAATCAACTCTCAAAAGAAACGACGTGTAATAATGTCATGAGTCAATAAGGTTAGAATCACAGAAAAGAAAAAAAGACGGGTTGCACTCCGGGAGTGCCGGCAGAAGTGAAAACTTGAATATTAACGTTGTGCATTTTTGATATTTTGGAATGGTTAGAGAATAATTTTGTATGAATTGCTTTCATTATCAGTATAAAAGTGCTATTATTTATGTGGTGGAATACAATATTCATTTATTGCGCTATCGTACACAAAAATGACAATAGGTTTGTTCGGGTGGCAGTTCCCAGTTGTACTGGGGTCACAGAGAACCAGGTTCTGTAACTCTTAGAATCGTCGCAAGTTGTTCTATGACACGAACGGGTGAGAACAGGTGGAAACAGATAATTTCAAAACGATTTCGTTAAGTGCATAGATAAGTGAAAGTAAGGTTATGTTGTACATCATGGACATTGAACTCTAAATACCATATAGGTATTCATATAGAGTTCAATGATCATGGATCATATCATGGATAGTGTTAAAAAGATATTGAATTTGTTATTGTGTTATTAATACGGTGGAAATACTTTAGAAATTACAAATATTAAAATTAAACAATTTTTTTGTCATAAATAAATAAACATAAACATATCCATATAAATAACTGTAAATATAATTTATATGTAATGAATACATGTAGTAGTGGTCATCAGTGGAGAAATTTTTTTTGTTAGTTCATATCTGGATGAACTGTGAATTTTTCTGTTATTTCATTGTAATTTTGGTGGAAACTGTGTACAGAAAATTTTATATAATAGAATTAGGTAATTGTATATGGTGTGGTATAACTGGTGGCATTTGGGAAATGAATAAAAATATTTTCTAACAATTTTCATAGCTTTGTAATTATTTTTAGGTAAGAATTGTTTTAACAAGTCGTTGTGTTCTTGAAAGAGGTCATTCCTCCGTTTCCTTCCTAAATTTTCAATACATTTTGAGTGGATAAAAAATAAAAATACTACAATCACGAAATAACAAAAATAAATATATAGTATATAAATACGAAATATCGTATATATAAATAATATAAAATAATTATCTTACATACTTTGATCAACAACTATGCAATTGTTTTATTCATCTATTGCAAATGATCCTTCCTCTTCTTTGAGATAACAAAAATTTGAGAAGATATTATAACAAATTGATTAAAAATTTATACTCCCACAACATCAAATATACTCAAAAACAGCTATGCGAATATCCTAGTCACCAAATATATAACTTAATTGCCAATTAGAACTACCGAAAATTTGAATCACCGATGATTTGAATTTACCGCTTCTTCTGTTGTACCTTGTACCATCTCTAGATCAGGAACCGTAAGAACAGTAACGAACAGTTCCGAAATCAAGTGTTCCGACCACACTAACGACAAGGAACTCCTGTTCCGTCCCAGACGAACGGGTGGGAACCACAAATTACCAAAATTACAGTTCCGAACTGCCACGCAAACAAACCTAATTTATATGACATTAACATACACAAACATTCGCACAAGCGCCCTGCACCGCCTAAACGAAACAGCACACGCAGGCACGGTAGAAAAGAGTGTGGGATATTATTCCCTCTCCTACTCCTCGATCTTACGCTTTTTCGATGACAATCACGTGACCCTGACGCGAGTTTGGATGTTTTTACCCTTACAAGAGAGTGCTCAGCGCCGCTAAAGAAGTTTTCACTTCAAAAAGAACAAAATAGAAGACATGGAAAAGAAGAGGTACAATGAATCATCAACAAAATGTGTAAAAACGCTCTTTATCATGAAAGAATCATCTAACATGACGCATGTTGATCAATTCAACGATATTGCAATAAATGGAATTGATACCATTAAAATCTGAATTTATATTCAAATTATTATTATGATCCATAATTTCAACAGCCTCCAAAAACTCCCTCATATACTTATTACGTTCAGATCTTAAGCACCTAGCACCTGAAAAATTCATATTGTGTCCTGTTTCACTAATGTGTTTAGATAAGCCAGTAGTTTGTTTTGCCATTGTACAATCCCCAAAATGTTCCTCTATTCTAGTTTTCAAATTTCTATTGGTTTGACCAATATATGGCTCATTACATTCCATGCAATCTATAGAATAAACTATTCCAGATTTATTAGCTGTTGAAGTATTGTCCTTTATTTTAGAAAATACACAGGTACCAATAGTGCAAGGCATGCATGTAGCAAATATATCATGATTGTTGGGTACATGTCTTCTCAAAGTTCCTACAATAAAGGGGGTAATGGCAGGATGATAAGACAAAGAAAAACATTTTTTTTGGTTAACTGAGTTCAATTCATCATTAGTTGGAAGGGTACTATGTCCATCGTTGGGGTCAGATAGTACTATATGACCATTTATTGAGGAGTCTTCTTGATTGCACGAGATGAGG
This sequence comes from Micraspis discolor, assembly GCA_030674115.1. Lineage (NCBI taxonomy): Eukaryota > Metazoa > Arthropoda > Insecta > Coleoptera > Coccinellidae > Micraspis > Micraspis discolor. The sequence goes on along the minus strand of JARTUT010000995.1, from coordinate 30,690 downwards.
GTTCACCAACTTTTCTACTCTACTCTTCAAACCCATTATGAGTATATATTTGTTATAAGTGCCTAATCCTTGAATGATGTAATCTACATCCTAGATGAAATTCTTCATATCCATTCTTCGATGATCGTCGAAACTGAACTTGGGGCCCAATGCAAAAATGTTTTTAACATTCTCTGGTATGTTAATATCTGTTAGGTTTTTAAACCAAAAATCTTCTACATTAATATGGTGTGACAAAATATTCAGAGATCTCAGAGAATTAAACTTTCTCACCTGTGCATTCTTGACCTTTACAAAACGTTGTCTGAACTGTTTACACTTTCTATTTACAAAACTACGAAAGAGATCAGATGGCAAACAATTGATCAATTCTGACTCTAGACTCTGAATATGTTTTTTAAGAAAAGAATTATTATCATTAATTGACTTAATTTCTAGGTTAAGAATCTTAAATTTAAGTCTACTTTCTAGATTGAATATGTCATGGTGGTAGTGAGCTGGGTTGTAAGAGTTGATCACATCTACCAATGGTTTTTTTTCCTGGATGTGTCTAGGTAAAATTCTAAAAGACCTACACTTCAACAAAAATATCCTATGATTCACTGATGCAGACAATTTCATGTTAGATGTTGACCATGCCTTTATCTTTGCGACGATGTGGTTTCCCAGATCCCTCCTGATGTCCTCATAGAAACCCACACTAATAATAAGTGGTGCTAGGTGCTTAAGATCTGAACGTAATAAGTATAAGAGGGAGCTTTTTGGAGGCTGTTGAAATTATGGGTCATAATAATAATTTGGATATAAATTCAGATTTCAATGGTATCAATTCCAATTATTGTAATATCGTTGAATTGATCAACATGCGTCATGTTAGATGCTTCTTTCACGATAAAGAGCGTTTTTACACATTTTGTTGATGATTCATTGTACCTCATCTGTCGTTCTTTTCCATGTCTTCTGTTTTGTTCTTTTCTGTGATTCTAACCTTATTGACTCATGACATTATTACACGTCGTTTCTTTTGAGAGTTGATTTTAGCTGTTGGTTTTCGAGTGTAATTTGGATTTTTTGGATATATGGATGTTCATAGTTTCATTATTATTTTTGTTGATAGTTGAGTCTCACATTGATGTAAGTGATGTAAGTTTTAGTGCCTTTTATGATAACTTTTAAAACATTGATGTTATTTCTAGTAGCCCTGTTTTATTAAAAATACAAGGTGAGTGAAGCATTGACTCTGCGTCATGTATACTGTACACTAGAGTCGAAACGTTGCCGATGTATTGAATTTGTGATTAAATTAAATTGGTCCAAATTCCTTCAATAATTGTTTAATTGTGAATCCTTTCGTCCCGAAAGATAATCTTTCGAAATTGGGCGAATTAGCAGAAATTACTGGAAAGACATAACAAACATTTTCTCATACTCTCGTAAATTAGACCATCCGGTTTTCTGAAAATATCTAGTTTAAAAATTAAACTCGTCAGTTTTCAGGAATGGATTCGTTTAATTCCAAACAAATGAAATCATAAATATAATAAATCCGATTTCAGTAGTAGATAAGCGATTGAACAATCAACTCTTCACATGGTAATTGTTAACACGGACAATTTAATCTACGAAATTAAAATCGAGGTCGAAAATTTTGCCTACAAAACCTACCATAAATAATAAAATTTTGTTACTGAATCGCTTCGATTATAACCATTATGCTACTCCATCATGGATGTGTCAAAAAATCGCAATTATGGAGCTCTGTTAAATTTTTTTGTTGCTCATTAAGAAGGAGCACCTTAACTCCACAAAACTTGAATGATGATGATGATTTGACATCATCGAAACGACCTTGAATTGGCACTCGACATAGATTGTTATATACATAAATGGTTCGAAGAAACATTCTATGGATGAATAAATAAGAAGGGTCTGGTTGGATTTATTCCATTCGTTTTGGTTACAAATTCACTAGTGAATTTATAAATGTGGATGACATAACAAGCTATGAATATAAGATGTGGAAGGTTGGTATCTGAAATGATATTACCTCCAAGAAAAATTTCTATGCCTTATGGTGCATTCAAAGTCAAACTAATCCGAAAAATAAGAAATTAATATATTGATATTAGTTAATATCTGTTCCTTTGGTGCATCAAAAGTCAACCTGACCCAAAAATGAGAAATTAATTTACAAATAATAATTAATTCAGGTTCAGGCAAGTCAGCCATAACATTGTGGCTAATTTGAGGAAGAGTAGGTCAGCATACTTTTTTGGACTCTCAGACGATATAGTGAAAAAAAACATCAATGCACTATTGTCACCTCTAACTTAGCTGATCAATAGGTGCCTATAATATGGAACTTTTCCCACCTGTCTGAAAATATCCTAAGTAATATCTATTAATATAAAAGAGGAGAAAAATAACTTAAATAATTACCGTCCCATTTCCTTAGGGCCGATATTTTCTAAAATCCTGGAAAAAGTTATATCGGACCAGATTGTTGAGTTTTTCGAGGAAAACTGTTTACTCTCCTCTTGTCATTACGGCTTCAGAAAAGGTTAAAGCACCACCGATGTCATTCAACAGCTCATAAAAGGTGCTGTGGACTGCTCATCGCGTATTTGAGATCCCCTTACTAGAAAACGAATTTGGGACATCCAGTACATTCGAAGTTTGTAGATTTTTATTGAGTATCTCAATGAAATATAAAGTAATTGAATGAAAATATGAGAATTCTCTTGGAATTTTCCAGCGATTTCTATAATATTTCGCGAACTTATTCCGAGTTACAAATTGTTTTATATTCCAAAAATTAATGAGGAAACCAACTTTCAGATGTTCATAACTGCTGAACAATTCGACATGTTGTGCCATCTTATTCTTTGGGAAATATTAGGTATACTGCCGGACGGCCGGGCATACTTGAACTTGACCATGCACCCATTTCATCGGAACATCGGAACTGTGCTACTTTCTATGGGGCTTTGAATCGAAAATTTCAGTCGTGAAACCCCATACATGTTTAGTGGTGTGTTCAGTCAATTCTTCTGCGTTTAGTCCAAGACTGTTTATACCAATTTTTTTAATTTATTCGACGCACTTAATAACCATCCAATTTTTATAGCTTTCATATTTAGGTAACGGAAATTCATCTCACCCTTCAAGGATTCTTCCTGAATACGCTGTATCATAGTAAACTTTTAACATTCCTACTGTATAGATTTATTAGGTACTTAGATATATGGAAATAATGCAATCCATAGAAATAACTAGTTTCAAATTTTTAAAAAAATTATTTCTAATCTGTAGGTACGTATCATAATGAACACCCATATACCTCACAGACAATATGTAGGTATTTTATGCAGAACAAATTTATCCTTGACGGATAAATTGGTTGTCATGAATCTATAATATGAAACCATGTGCAATATCAACTACCATTATTTTCCGAATTCAATAAACCAGTTCGTTTTTTACCGTCATGTTGAAATCTCCAGTGCTTGATTGGAAATTTGGTCATCACAGCTTCCTGATCTTTGAGATTCGTACTGACACTGACCATGACGTATACTGTTTCGTGCATTCGTTAGTCACTTCAATATTTATAAACAACGAACAATGTCTATCAATACACTGATTCCGTGCGGAATATCACAATTCATTTCGTAAACATAAATATATTGTTTTGAGTTCTGTTACTTATAAAATTCACGTTATTCCATTGAAAAAAAGGAAATAATTTGAGCTGAATAATGATAATGTTTGAAATAGGGAGCGCCGAAATGAATCATCATTCGATTGGGATTAATATGGTATTGTTATTTATGGAACTGAGTTTCTGGAACGAAAAAATGATACTTCAATCGAAATTATGTCGACATATGGGAGTTTCAAGATGAGCAAAATTCAACAAAAGTTGCTCGCGCACGAAGCACTTCCAAGCAAATGGTCGCCTGTTCTTTCGGAAAAACTGGAGAGTCGATTCTGAGTGGTTACAACCATTTGTTTGCCAGTTCTTTTCAAGAAATCAGGAAACCAACCGCCTATGACGGATCACCCTTCACCCCGCCACATCGGCTCAAACAACAGCATTTTTGAGCACTCGAAACATCGATTTGATGAGTTATCCGCCATATAGTCCTGACTTGGCACCGAATGACTTCAGTTTATTTCCATATGTAAAACATAAAATGAGAGGTCAACGCTTTTCAACACCTGAAGAAGCGGTTGATGCCTTCAGGAGTCATGTGGAGATACCTCAATCAGAATGGCAAAAGTGTTTCGACAATTTGTTCAAACGCATGCAAAAGTGTAAAGATATGTGGAATATTTTGAAAAACAATAAAGCAATTGTCGATGATTAATATTTGTTTTTGTTCTCTAATCTCGAAATATGAAATACAACCCTCGTATATCAGTTATTTCTAGGTAATTATCTTTAATTCACATCTTTCAAGAATCACTTGTTCAATTTGTTATTTAGAAATAATGGAAATTTTATTTCTGCTTGATGTGACGCAAGCCTAAAGGTAAAAGTCGTATCTCGTGTCATATTATATTTCCTTCATTACGGCAATTTCTCTTTTCGATTTTTTGAATTATTAGGAATCTTCATAAAGAATGGAAATATTCCCGCCTTTTATTTATAAAAGAACAGTGTTTCTAAAACAAAAAACTGTAGGTCCCAAAGAAAGATACGCGGATGGATTGATAGGTACTCGTGTTTGGAAAAAAAGTCATTCTTTGGTAATTTTTCTTATTAATTCTTCAACATAGTTTGCTTTCCGCTCGCTACACTTAGCCCAGCGATATTTTAACCAAAATAGGCCTTCTATTCAGCGAGGACCTCCTCCTTTGACGTGAACCGCTTTCCACCGAGCCATCTTATCTTGTTAGGAAACAAAAAGTCATACAGTGTCAGATCTGCTGAATATGGTGGATGAGGTATCAGTTCGTAGGCCAATTCGACCAGTTTTGGAGGGGCGACAGCTACAGTCTGTCTGCGAATATGGATAGGGACAATGTTAGACAAAACTGGTAACCAATGATCTTATAGTGCCAGTAATTATTCTCATAGATGTATTCAATTGTGCATCTTTTTTTCTGTAGGTGCACTATTCAACCAAACAGAGCAACAATCCTCAGCTGCAGAAAAGACTAAGGCTAGAGATGGTGCGCGAACAGTGGAACCATCAGCACCCCAAGATGATTCAGCAAATTTCTGAAGAACATTATTCATAGTTTACAGTTTTAGACTCAGATCATCTAAATGAGCCTTGTAAATAAGAGATGAATCTGATTTAACTCCTAAATTATTACTATAGAAATTATTTTCGATAGAAGAATCATTGAAAGTTACAACTAAATTTCTATATTTCTCATGACTATTCTGGTGGAAAAAGATACCTCTGTTTTGTTGAGATTGGGACACAATCGCCACTCAATAAAAGAATTCTTTAAAATCTCCAAATCAGATGATAGTTTGTTCTCCAGAGTATGGAAATCCGAATTATGGTAAGCAATAGCAATGTCATCAGCATAAAGAAATTTCTGAGATGATGTCGTGGGTAAATCACTGAGATATAAATTGAAAAGTAGAAAAGCTAGACCGTTTTCCAATGTTTTGAAATTGCTACTCTCATCTTCAAAATACGAGGGCCGTTCAGAAACTACCCTCCGGTTAATTGAAAAAAATACACCAAGTTAAGTAAAAATATTTTAATATATACATCTTACAACTACATCTTTGCACTATTTTTCGACATAGTCTCCATTACGATTGAGGCACTTATCGTATCTCTTCACAAGCTTTGAAATTTCTTCTGCATAAAAATCACCCGCTTGTGCCTTGAGCCAGCCTGTGACCGCATCTTTGAGCTCTTCGTCGTCATCAAAGCGCTGGGACCCGAGCCATTTCTTCGATTTTCACGAACTTTTGCATCAACTGTCTGAACGAGTTCGTCAGCCACCAATGATGGTCTACCACTCCTCTCTTCATCATGAACGTTTTCTCGTCCACTTTTAAATAAACGTACCCATTCACGGACAACTCCTTCACTCATAAATTTTGGTCCGTACACGGCACAAAGCTCACGATGAATAGCTGCTGCAGAGTATCCTTTGGCTGTAAAAAACCTTATAACAGCACGCACCTCACATTTGGCGGGATTTTCTATTGCAGCACACATTTCAAACTGCCACAAAAACTAAACTAGCGCAGGTACGATGTTTACTCGACTACGGCTTGATGCCGACTGACCTGCTGAGCACGTGAATGCACAGATGGCGCGCTACTCCCCCCACTACCCGCACTGTGACCAATCGGAGGTTAGTTTCTGAACGGCCCTCGTAAAAACACGAAACCTTCAATCAGATAACATATTTTCTAACAATCTCACTATTTTCCCATACTTCAGATGAGTATAGAGTTTGAAAATTAATCCATCTTTCCACTCAGTGTTATATGCCGAAGATAAATTAATGAAAGAGGCTCCTGTTTTCAACCCATTATGGAAGCCTGATTCTATGAACGTTGTGAGGCTCAGCCCCTGATCTGAACAATTTTTATAACTGACCCGGCAAACGTTGTTTTGCCATGTATGTTATTTCTAGGAAACATTTTTAGGCAAATAAAAATAATTACCTACCATAAAGTATATTTGTAAAAATTTATGAGATTCGTTTGGCATTGGCAGCAATGAGCCCACTTTGGGATAAACTTGGCCTTTGATTTTAAACGTGGAATTAAATTGTTGACCGTTTGTTGCAACATTGCTGACTATTTCTGTTGCTCCAAACGATGTCATTTGGAAACATGAATTGAATGTGCGAATTGACTTCAGGAACAGGCTAGAATTTGGATCAGTACCAATAAGTAAACCGTGCAATGGCTCAGGTGGTGTTTCAATTTCGGTTAGTTGTACTTTTCCTAATGATCAACACATCCCAAGTGGCTCATTTTGAAATTTAAGTGCATGACAATGCGGGCATTCCTTCTCCAAAGTACCAATAACCACTTTGGAATGAGCATAATATTCAACATCAGGCTCGTAGTGGAATGCAAGTCGAAGAAATTACTTTGACGTAAATGCTCGATGAACTTGTTGGCGTTGTTGATCAATTCCTCTATGTCTGTCGACTATGAGTCTGCGAGTTTGTCTTCGATCTAGTTGTCTTTGTTGATTTTGTTCACCTCGTGCCTCTTGTGATCGTTGTCCACGTAACTGCGACATTCTCGCACGCAAATTTGCATTGTCTTCTTGAATTTTTTCGCTTGATCTTTGTGCTCTTAAATCTCGCACAGCTATGGAACTGCTCGTTCGACGACTCAAATTGGCCCCTTTGCGCTTTTTTGGCATTGCTGACTGTACGGGTAAAAAAATTTGTTTATATTTGATAAGCTTTATCAACTGTTAATAAATGATTTCATTAACATGACATTCATTGACATGACATACATTGTGATGGCCGACAACTGTGTAGGGAGTGAGAAAGAAAGGAGACCGGCTTCGTTCCCATCCCTACTCCGTGCTGTTTACTGGGTCAGAAATGACACCTGTAGACATCTGGCGGGGATAACTAATTAAATGACGATTGATCAGTTTTCGACCAGAGAGGAAAAATGATTAAATTATTAAAATGACTTTTAAAAAATTAGGGTTGATCGTAGAAGGGTGAAAATTGAGGATTGTATGTATTTTTGTATGTTGTATCATAAAAAAATTGAAATTAAAAATTTTGTCTAGAAAATAACAGCAAAAATTAGGGGTAGACTACCCTTAATATTTAGGGGGATGAAGAATAGATGTTGGCCGATTCTCATAGATACCGGATAAGCACAAAAGATTTCATCAAAATCGGTCGGGCCGTTTCGTAGGAGTTCGATTACGCACCCCATGACAGAAGAATTTTATATATTAGATTAACCAGACTACAATAAGTCTGGTTAATGAAAAAATCAAATATATATGATATTATAGTTTTCATTACCAATTACCTATTACTATTTATTTGAATATATATATATATATATTCTTTTGAACTTTTGGCTGACAATATTTAGTTAGCAAACAATTATTTGAATAAGTCATCATTGTTATTTGGAATTTACCACAAAATTATTCAGAAATTTTTTCTGACCATCAGGTGATAACACCTTTGGGAGGAAACAGAAACATCCTGTATATGTATTGTGTATTGTGATTGTATGATAAAGGCGAATATGAATTATGAAATAATTTCATTTCATGAAATATTTTTATGGCGGATATTGATAATGACTGATTTCTTCTTTTGGAGAAGTGCAATAGTATTTCACCTTTGATACACCGAGTGACTCTTCTAATTGCACGGCGCTAAGGTCACCACTGTTGTCATATACAACACGTCCAAGGAGTTGGGAGAGAAGTTCCTACTCGACGCACCGCTTAATTATAGTTATAATGTGACGTAAATGGAAATAACAAACTAACTTTATAAAAGAAACGTTAGCATTTTCTGATTATTTCACTTCTTCATGCAGAAGAGTCTGTAGATTTTTTCAGAGTGCAAAAGGTTGAAGATAATGGTTGCGAAGTTGGTATTTGTTTTTGTTTCTGTGTTTGTTGTTGCGAATTCTGGAAATATACGTAAGTCGACTTCTACCTTTGCTAATGCATAATTAATTGGATTTTATAATAATCATAATTCAGCACACTCCTCTGGTGCGATAAATGCTTAGCTCGGTAATTTCAAAGTGATTTGTATGAGAGATTCGTTTGGGAATTTTTCCTGAATATCCAATATACGTTATTTTCTTCAGTACTTCTTGCTAACATTGACCGGTAAATGGTGAATTTTAAAACAAGGTGACATAGTCGGGCTGATACTTTTTTCGCCTGGATATTATTTGACACCAGCCGCCGGCCTTCATCCTGGGTAGAAAATTACAAATAACTCTGTTTCATGAAGGTGGCCGAACTTTATACAATTTGAGAAAATTATCAACTGAATAAAAGTTTTCTGGGCTTCAATAAAATAATTCAAAAAAATCCAAACAGGACATGACGATATTGTCTAAGAAGATATCGGTGAAAATATTGTTGTTTCATTATCTTACGTGAAATAAACACATGAGTTAATCCTAGTCTCAACAACTTACTCTAAATCTTCCTCCATTTTCGTCCATAGGTATTTTCAAGAATTAGGATAATGTTGAAAAAATACTTTCATAAACGATCTTTAAATAAACTCGAAAATAGTTTTTAATAGATGGTTATACTGATTACTTACATGTGAACACTCAACACCCACCAATAAGCAATGGAGTATGTTCACAAATTGTAAATTCAATTACCATAATTATGTTTCAAAGTAATCCATAGGATCTAAGTGTCTTGAAGAATATGTTTGTGTTTTATTCATAGACACTTCCGTCAAGAACAAAACGCGAAGTTTGTACTTTTCAAGGATCAGCAGGAAATGTAGAGGATTCGAGAAAACAATAATATAGAATTAACTTCATATTTTGGTTGGATTTCATTTTCATGCTTAGAGTCTCCTTGAATATAAAGGGTCTTTCAACAAGTTCTTTGTTTTTTAAAACAAAATTAAACAAAAATATTGGTGACGATGATTCAAATTTTTATTGCATTACAAAGAGAACAGTTTGGCAATTATAATTGAAAAATGATATCTTGTTGGAACAACATTTCAGTGATATCCATGCCATCAATTATAGGCCAAAATTGAGTTGTTAACATCTCGCGATAGCGTATTCTATTGACCGTTACCGCATTTCTAGCCTCATCTTCGAAAAAAAAACCTATGACGCCTCCAGACCACATAGCGTTGAGCATGCAAGGGCTTCCCAATATTCACTCTAGGATTTTCAGCAGCACAAATGCGACAATTTTGCATATTGACGTACCCTGATAAGTGAAAATGGGCTTCGACTGAAAAAAATATGGTCGGTCGGCTTTAATTCCTGCACTATTAGAATCTTGTAAGGCTTCAAAGCCAAATCCTTATGCATAATTCGCTATACAGGGTGTCTCAAGTTCGAGTGCCTATTAGACGTTTCTGGAGAACTAGACATATTTGAAATCTGAAAATTGGTATTATGATATTGTTCGAAGTTCTCTACAGAGCTAAAATATTTTCGAAACCCAAAAACTTCCGGTTATGCAGGCAGTGAAAATAAATTCGACGAAAAAATTGTTTTCAAGTTTTCCATTCCTGGTATGATCGAGTATTCAATAGTGAATAAATTTCTGTTAAAACCATTGTGTTAAATCGAATAGTTTTCAAAATATCTAAAAGAAACTGGAAAAAAGTCAAATATGTTCGGTCAGTAATATGTTCATTATTCTTATTTTAATTACGACATCGAAGAGGAATTATGTGAAGAGGTCATGCATCCTTTGGATTTCAAAAATATCATCACAGGGTGTTTCAAATTTTGTGTTGAAAATTGTGATCTTGAATGGGCCATAACTTCTGTTTTTCAAATTAAAACCCTATTTTTTTATAATTGTGTTGGATTCTGCGGTCAAAAATAATGATAGTTTTCTCACATGATTATGCTCCTATATTCAATAATTTCAGAGTTATTTGAGATTTTCTGGATTTATGTAGTACGTAGAGTCAAATTCAAAGGATATTCTGTGAGCATAGAAGATAATTCATCATTTATAATTCACAAGTGTCATACAGGTCTTATTGTTAGTCGTTATGAAATTTTTTGATTTTACAAAATGAATTGTTGCTATTCCAATAATGAGATTTTGGATTTATTTCTTATATTGTATTTTATCAATTGTATACGCAATACACATCCAAATGCACATAATCATATTGTTTATTTCCAATCCATGGTGGATAACACAAAATGTTGAGTAACCAATGAGAAGTATCCCCATTTTTTTTACAATTTCTGAAAAGATGTTTCAAACTTACCAAATTTTGGAATGTAAGAGCCCCTAAAGAATACAAAAAAGGGCAGTTGATGAAATTACTATTTCGAGAATTCATCTCTTCAATAGGAAACACATTGAATAGATTCGCTGCTTCAGTACATCGAATTATGATTATAAATAAATTATGATAATAAAAATAAAAATACGTTTCAAAACTCAAGTTAACAAAATAAATGATCAGGTAAGAGTTTTAATATGGTAACCATTTTATTCCACACACTTTCGAATACGTCTTGAAACACCTCGGTTAGTCACTCGCTCAATTTCCTCCCCCTTTAGTAAGTGGAAAGCATCCTCCACACGCCGTTTTGAATCTTCTTTGCTTTCAATAGGAGATTCATAGACTATGTTTTTTATTCTACACCATAAAAAAAAATCTAAGGGAAAAAGATCGGGAGACCGTGGATGCCAAAACAGTGAAGAACGGCGTCCGATCCACCGATTACCAAACATTGCATTCAGTTCTTCAGACACCTAGTGCGAACTATGTGCCGAAGTCCCATCCAATTGATAATATATATAATATGCGGTAGTCGACATACTCAACGGCAGTTCATCCAAAAACTCAGAAACAAAATTTCTCAGGTTTTCCAAAAATTTTTCTGTATTTAAATTTTTTTCATGAATGCAGTACCGCACTTTATTGTTCATCAAAAGAGCAAACTTATTAAAACTAAATTTGCTCTAGGGGTTTCTTTGTCTTTTCCTATGAGGATTTTCACTTCTTCAAATGTGACCATTCTTTCTATTAAATAGTCCTTCGTTATTGAATTTTGCTTCGTCTGTCCAAATGATCTTTTTCAAAAAATTTTCATCATTTTCGAGTTTTTCTTATATTCCTCTACAAAAATTTAACCTTTTTATGTAGTCACTTGGTTCTAATGCATAAACCTTCTCATACTTGTAGTCATGCATGTTGTGTTATTCTGAAATTCGGTGCACTGAATTTCTGTCTAAATCGATTTCATGAGCTGCACTTAGAATAGATGTATTTTCATTCGCTTCGAAATAAGTCAAAACACTACTTTCATTTTCCTCATCATCAACTACCCTTCTTTCGTATTCTTTAGGGGCTCTTACACATCCAAAACTTTGAAAGTTTGAAACATATTTTCTAAAGATCTTCTCCGTCAAGGAAGGTAAATGGGGATACTTCTCGTTGAAAGCCCGGCAGGTTCTACTAATAATGCTGTCACATTCACCATGTATATAAAATAGATCCAGAATTTCGTAATTAGAATAACGGTTCATTTTGTTAAATCGAGAAATGAAGATAACGAATAACAATAACACCCGACACTTGTGAATTATTAACAGATAATTTATCTTCTATGGGTACAGAGTGTTGCCATGATTTCGAAAGAATATTCATTGAATATTTTTAGATCCAATCAGTTTGACTCTACGTACACCATAAATCCAGAAAATCTCAAATAACTCAGAAATTGAATTTAGGAGCACAATCATGTGAGAAAACTATCATTATTTTTGACCGCAGAATCCAACACAATTATAAAAAAATAGGGTTCTAATTTGAAAAACAGAAGTTATGGTCAATTTAAGATCACAATTTTCAACACAAAATTTGAAACACCCTGTGATGATAGTTTTGAAATCCAAAAGATGCATGACCTTTTCACATCCTTCCTCTCCGATATTGTAAAAACGGTTTACGCTCAGGATATTTAAAATAAGAATAATGAGCATATTACTGACTGAATATATTTGACTTTTTTTCCGGTTTTTTTTTGGATATTTTGAAAAATATTCGATTTTATACAATGGTTTCAACAGAAATGTATTCACTATTGAATACTCGATCATACCAGGAATGGAAAACTTGAAAAAAAAAATTTTCGTCGAATTTATTTTCACTCTCTGTATAACCGGAAGTTTTTGGGCTTCGAAAATATTTTAGCTCTGTAGAGAACTTCGAACAATATCAAAATCCCAATTTTCAGATTTCAAATGTGTCTAGTTCTCCAGAAACGTCTAATAGGCACTCGAACTTGAGACACCCTGTATAGTGGTCTAGGATAACCCCAGTTGTTGAGAACGCCAAGAAATTGACAAATTTGGATCGTCTTCAACACTGGCTCTCGGCTGCGATGTTTTCAGTTGCACGGCCCAGTCGAACACGCGTTGGTGTTGGCACATTTTGTACCGTGCCCGTCGACTCAAATTAAGGTCCAAATTCATATTAGCGGTCCCAGAACCCCGATTATGTTGTCCGAAAATATCACGAATTTCACGGAATGAAATTGTAACAAAACCACCTCTTTCATAGTGGGTTTTAGTTATTTCAGTGCGATTTCCGAGCGAAATTAAATTCATTGTAATAATGGCCAAAGCATCTACTAGGAAGATGTCAAAAATCTAATTGTCAATGCTGTCATATGGTAGGTGTGGCCACAATTAATAAAGAAAGTTCTTGTTGAAAGACCCTTTACAAAGGACGCTGTGGTATTGTACATAATTTCTCTTGAAATTTTGAGTTTCGAAATGGTCCTTTGACAGTGGAGAAATGTATATAGAAAAGTACTAACGTGATGTCAATTTATCCCTTTGAACTTAAACTCTCACAGTTTTCCATGTATTATTATCATGACTATCAATAAATATTTCAACTCCTGATGATTTTTTTCTGACGAAAAGATTAATCCTTGTAATATTTCTGAAGCTAAATGAGGCCTTAGCCTCACTCAAAGCTGTGGTTACTGCAAAATTTGCAAATGATACTGAGGGCCGGCGCAATTAAAACTTCACTGACTTGGTGAACGTAACCATTCTTGAGCTAAAAGATATTTTTAAGAGCGGTTAATTCTTCAGTAGCAGTAGTAGTTTTAATAATTGTCATAATAAAATGCTTTAATCATTAAGTATTTCATGAAATAACATTGTGTTCCATTAGTTTGCTGAGCTAGAACTAGCGCACATAAAGAAACTCCTTATCTTACCATAACTCTACGGAAATCACATTTTTAAATATGCAATATATCAACACCAGAGCTGTGCTAAGCACCGAAAAAAAGTGCTTCGAGCACTAAGCCCTAAGCACTCGAAAAAAAGGCTTCAAGTCTCGAGTTCTAAGCACCGCTTTCGACAGAAGGCTCCGGATTACCGAGCACTTTTGCAAAAGTAATTGAATATTTCGAGCACTAAGCACTACGCACTTTAGTGGGAACTATTTAATGTAATGTTGTTCGATTGAAATGAGAAGTCTTTAGCTTCATCGACATATCTAAAATTATGATTTCGAGACTGGGAAAAACTCAAAAGCCATTTTATTTGTTTTGTGAAACGCATGCATTCAATTTACATTCTGTTACTAGTTAATCTTATTCGTCGATCTGAATCTGAATGGCTGTTCCTAATCAATGCATAAAGTTGAATTAATAATCGAGGACCAATTATTTTATAAGCGAGAACACAGACTTCTCAGACTTAAAAAGAGTGCGATTCAAAATCAGCCAGCACAATGAGTGTGAAAGAATCAATAAACATATATCTTAAATGGGAGTTGAGTGAACTTACAGTTCAGCAAATTCTTCGATCTGGCATTCTTTCCACATTTCTATACCATATATAAGTTGTTGTAGTTGAGTGTCATCAATTATAACCGAATTTCAGATTCATAATTGCTGAGCTATCGGACAGGTCTGGCCCAATAACTAACTTGACTTATATTTGGATAATAAACTAATTCTATTAATATGGAATCTCTATCTCATCTCTTTCGGAAGATAGAGAATATTCAGCCAAACATTTCCAAATTGGACCACCGTTTTTCTTCATCACGAGTCAAATCCAACCGATGGCGATCATTTTCAGCTCGATATTCAGAAATTACAGACATTTGGGAAAAAAATAGTCCTCTTGTCGCAAAATTCATAATGACATTTCCATTCAAAATATGACAACTGCACACACCAGTATTTTAGACATGTTTGTCATAAAAATGAACCCACAGAATTAGTTTCATTTTCGGCTCAATATTCACTCATTATGACAACTTGTCATAAAATTAAAACCACCCTCATAGAGATTTATAGTTGATGTGATGTGAATTCATACATAGAAATATAATCTGTGACTTCATTTTCAGAAAAACTCTTATATCTTCTGGAGATTGTACGCTATGATGATGAAATTTTAAAATATTTTAGGTACCTTTACCCTGCATAAATGCCCTAAATTGTTGTGATCTGACGAATAACTTATAAGATATCGTGTATTGAAAAAAAACATTTTGGGAATTTTTAAAAATTTTCTCTCGTGACGATTTTCTCGAAATTTGGCACACTCCTTCCTTTCAACGCTATCTAGACATTCTCTAAGTTACGAATTGATAGGATGAATATTCAAGAAATTAATGTTATTAACTGCTAAACTATTCTATGGATTTGGCCCAATAACGAACTTGACCGAGATATTTGGACACTCGACCTATTCTGAAAAAATGAAAACTCTAGGTCCCTCATAATAAACAAGGGATATGTTGTCTGTGACCAGCTGAGATTTCTTCCAGTGAACTGATTGAGGAATATTTGAATTGTATGTTGATAGGACATCTGGCAATATAAATCAAATCGAATTTTGTATTTGGTTACGCTAGTAGTTAATTAGACTACAGAATATCGCTTCATCTTCAAAACCACTTTCTGAAATGTCTTACTTATTTTGAGGTCTTCAATCACAGACTAAAATATTGAAACTTTATTTTCAGCATTCGGTATTCTTTGGTACTGAACAAAATTGATTGCAAAACATTTTAGGATGAAATTTTCTTTATCACAGAGTGTTCAAATTGCATTCAATTATGATCTTTTCCTTGAGTGCTTGTTCAATATTATTTATTAGTCCAGTGGAATATTACCCAGAAGTATGGTTTCTCAGAAGATAATTTGGGTGAGCTTTTTGCTTGAAAATGTCAAAATGTCCTGGCAAATGAATTTTACTTCTCTAGAAGTGCTTTCAGTGCCCAAGAAATATGAATTTTTCAGTTTTTCTGGAGCACCAAAATTATGCATTATTCCTTATTAGTAAAAAAATCTTGACACGCCAATGCTTTTTAATGCTTTAGATATTCTGATTGGGATTAGAGTGACAATACGTTAGTGCTTTTCGCATTCCAATGTAGTTGAAAAATGTCACTTCGAATTGTTTATTGAAGTAGATTCATTTTTGACATTTTCATTACTACCTAATATTAATGTTTTTCCACCCTCCCGGGTTTGAATCTCACACTAGAACTGATTTGTTTTATTCAAAAACTCAGCTACAACGGTAAAATTCTGGGGCATACAAATTATCGGTAATCTCGATTTATGTACGAATTCTTGTTGATTTCGAAGGAATATCTGATAAGATATCGAGTATTGAAAAAAATGTTTTTGGGAATGTTTTAAGAATTTTCTACTGTGTCGATTCCTTCGAAATTTGGCCAACCCTTTTATTTCAAAATCGTCCAAGGTACGAATTGATCGGATGAATATTTTAGGAATTATTGCGAAAATCAACTTTCAAATGCTAAACTATTCGATGGATTTGGCCCAATAACGAACTTGACCGAAATATTTGGACAATCAACCTATTTTGAAATTATGAAAACTCTAGGATTCTAGGTCATCTACTTCGGAAGATAGAGAGTAAACAGCCGGAGGGCCCGCGTCCGGACATACTCAAATGTTCTTCATCAGGAAGTCGAACCCAATCGATTGAGACATTTGGGTAAAACGATAGCTCGCTGTTCCCCTAGAAACAAACGCGCAAAAATGAGGGCTGTGTTTCAAGGATTGCCATAACTTTCGAATTTCACAACTACCGGTTACCCACCGAGTGCCACTGATAAGGTAGTTATTGAACCCTGGTTTTGTGTATTTAAATATCTCTGTGAGCTTAGGGCCCAATTGAACGTTTCACAAACTTTCCAAATAATCAACAAATTTGCCGACGGAAATTCCGAGTGCTAAAATTGATGGGTCATAAAAAATATGCACAAGAACATCTGGCTTAAAAATTCCCAATTGGGAACGGCAGTTTGGTCTAACGTTTTTGTGAAAATATTCGTTTGTTTACAATATTTTAAAAGAGCTTATAAATCTTCTTTTATTATGGTGTAATATCCATTTTAATCAGTGATATGATGTTGTGAAAAAGAGTACAGAAAATTTTGTGCAATAAATCATTCTAGTCTAGTTCGAATTTTCGTTTTATTTCACATCTATTCGAATTCCCACCATTTGAACCAGTAATGAATGAAGTTTATTTAAGAATATGGTTTTCCTCGTTTACCATTTTTAGTTGGAATCTACAGTTTTGCTCAAAGTATTTCTACCGTTTTCGCTCTCTGACGTTCGAGACTACTGATGTGATGCATTGTTCGCTTTAGTGTGGATGGAGCATATAAGTGAAAAATCTGAAAATGCTGCAAAGCAGTCTCAACGCGTTTGTTCTATAAGTAATACGATATAAACATGCATTTATACGAACACAATTTAGCCCTTAAACAACTTCAGACTCATGAGGTGTCATCAATGGAAACATAAATTATTGAAAAATAAGCATTTGACCTACAATTCACGAAACACGTTTTGATGAATACCATATAATTTCATCCAGAAATCGTTATGAAATCAAATGTAGCTGATAATCAGATTGTTTATAGAAATTTTCCTATTTTGGATCCCTTTTTTGTGATGAGACACGAAGGCTTATAGTAACAAGGAATGAGAATTCAAAATTTCCAATCTATTCGCTTTCGGTTCCATAAAATTATAATATATTTTCAGGATTGATGAAATTTAATTATATTCAGGAAATCAATAACGTCCATAGAAACATCATAGATATCTGACGAATATCTTATAAAGAATCGGTTCTATTAGAAGATTTTTTTGGGAATTTTTAATAAATTTTCAAGAGTGGCGATTATCTCGAAATTTGGAAAACCATTTAATTTAACATCATTAAAACACCTTCTAAATTATAAATTGATCAGATGAATATTCTAGGCGAAAATCAAATTTTGAATGCTAATAACTAACGATGGATTTGGCCCAATAACGAACTTGACCGAGATATTTGAACGATCAACCTATTCTGAAAAATGAAAACTCTAGGTCATCTCCTTCGGCCAGCCTGACCTACTTAAATTTGACCAAGGTTTCTCCATCAAGAAGTCGAACCCAATGGATTGAAACCATTTTCGGCTCGATATTCGGAAATTACAGAGATTTGGACAGAACGATAGCCCGCCTGTTCCACTAGTAACAAGCGCGCAAAAACAAAAAATTTTCTGTCCTTCATAACCATAAAGTCAAATCAATGGTGACTGAAGAAATACTGAATATTAATTCAAAACGATCATATTATCTTTGCGCACATAAAAAAAATCAAATACCGTACCTGCTTATATTGACCCTACTTCAAGAATTCGGAAAGGCTTAGTGCTTAGCGGATTACTAAGCACTAAGATTTTCGCGAGAGTGCTCCGAAAAACAAGCACTAAGCACTAGCCTTTGAAAAGTGCTCGCGAGCACAGTGCTCGGAAGCACTTAAGTGCTTAGAGTGCTTTCACGAGCACTAAGCACAATGCTTTGGCACAGCTCTGATCAACACCCTCCATAAATGGACCAATTTCTGCTGAGCTCCAACGAATGTCTTATGAGTATGCGAATATTCCAAAACAAATTTTTTTTAAATTTTTCATAAATCTCATAAATCTTCTAGTCGATTTTGAATCGATTGGATAGATATTGTAGGAGTTACTGAGAAAAGCATATTTCATATGTTCATAATTGCTGAGCTTCCCAATGGTTTTTGCCCAATAACGAACCAAATCAAGATATTTGGAAAGAAAACCTATTGTGAAAATACGAAAACTCTAATAGAGTGTTAACGACAGTACGGCTGGTCGATCTCAAATTTTACCACTATTACCACTATTTTAGTCTGAATATTCGAGAATTAGAGACATTTGTTCAAAACGGTAGCACTCTGTTCTACTAGTTTTCTAAACTAGAACATGCTTGCAAAAATCACAAATCAGTAATGTATTCTTGATTGAATTACAAATATTCAAAGTGCATTGTTCAAATTTTCACCAATAAATAAGTTATTTATTCGTGCTTTTCATGTTTGACTCTTGGAATTTTGTTATCTGAATTTTCAATGTACAAATTGGAATCTAAAAAATTTCCATGGCCTCCAACTTGACTTAAAAAATAAATACATTTCAATTTATATTCTGTACTTTTCCAGCGGACTACATCCACATCTGCAGAAGGTCAGACCCAGAGGTGACGAAATGTGTCAGGGAGTCAATAGAATTTTTAAGACCGCAGTTGAAACAAGGTATTCCGGAATTGAATGTACCTGGAATCGAACCTTTATTCATTAAAGAAGTTGCAATTTCAAGAGGAAATAGCAACTTTAAAGCGTTCTTGAGAAATATCAACGTATATGGGGCCAGTAATTTCGAAATTACGAAGTTGAAGTAAGTACTTAGGGGGATTGATCGAAGTATATGTTGAATGCGGAAAAACACCACCTAATTATCACAAGTCGGCATTGATGACATTCAAACCTGTTACTTTTCTATTTTTGGAAGTTTTAAAAGCATTCCTTATTCCTTGAAGTTCATCCAATCCTATCGTGTTTACGACTGATACTGGTTCTCTATGTCTTCTCCGAATCATAACTAGTGGTATTGATGGGTCCATTCGATCACCGAGAACAAACTGAAAACTAAATAAAGAAATAAAGCGCATACCAGATATCAAGAGAATATGTAGAAAGTTACCATAAGTTTTCCAATTTTTTTCTTGAATCTTTAAAATCCGGAAGATCACAAGTTGTGACGTTTGTGACATGTGACATAATTTATCATCACCAAATCACCAATTCAATTATCAAAAGAAATGTTTTCGTTATTCCTTATCCTTTTGATGTGAAGAGCGGTCATTAATTTATTCAAACGAATAATTAAATAATTGCAATTCATACAATAATTTATGAGGAAGTAAAGATTATTTCTCATTCTTGATAACTATGCTGATGTGTGTAGTATATCTACCTATGTTGAAAATGATCTGAATGGGAAATAAGTTTGCATAATATGTGATCTAGAGTATTAATTACATATGCTCGAGTGATCTAAATATATTAAATTTGCCACTCATATTTTCACTAGGGTACTTTGTTCAAAAGCACCTGACCGCAAGTCATTAGTTTTTTACATTTTTTTATGCACTCCGCAATTTATATTAAATCCTTGTTTCGAACTTCATACAGATCATCATCAGAATACTATAATCATACATTTGAAATTAATACACAAATTTTTCACAAAGTGAAACGGAAGAGATAGCGAATTAAGTTCAAAATATAAATGCAATGAAAATTGACTTTCTCGAATAAAAAATGTAGAAAATAACTGATGTGAGGTCAAGAGCATTTGTGGGCTTAATCTTTTTCTGGATTCCGGAACAGTGTGATAGTAAAACAATCTACCTTCGATGATATAAGAGTATGCGGCCAAACGTACTCAAGTTTGAACCTCAATTCTTCATCAGGAGGTCGAATCCAATCGATTGAAACCATTATTATTAGATATTTGGGCGAAACAAAGACACGCAGTATTACTAGGTTGTAAACTAGAAGAAGCGAGCGTGCAAAAATATAACTTAATGATTGAATGAAATATACGGCAACAGAAATAGATGAATCAGAATTGAACTCGAATTAATTTTCGTGGCTTGTATTCTCAAATGAGCCCGGCAGATGGCGCTGAAGTCGATATATTGGTTGTTGCTGCTATTACAAAATGGCGAACACGCCGCGTCAAATCGTCAAATCTGTTTTCCTATTTGTTCAATATCGCCGAGGGACTGTTTAGAAAGTGTTGAATTCAGACAAATTTTGAGGAAATTTTAGATATAAGATAGCTCAAGTATTGACACAATGATGATAAATGGTTGTTATGAAGGATGCTTGACATAGATACCATCACAAAATCACCTATTGAAAGGCGAACGAACTCCAATTTCAATCTTAAAATACCCACTAAACATCGCCCAAAATAGCACTATGTAGAAAATTCTTCTAATATCCAAATTTGTAAGTTGCCACGAATGAACACACAAGAGGTTCTCTGGACATAACTTTGAGGGACTCACGTAACAACCAAAAAAATCTCTCGGGAAGCCGTGCTTCTGCTTGCATCTAAAGTTCCAGAGATCTTCGGGTGTACATGCTCAAGCAAGATATATTAAAACACCGTATAATCGTGAGGTGTTTCTGATAAAGAATTCATTTTGATATGACAATTTTCCTTGCGGAAATGGCCTCACGTGAAACTATAAAATTCGATACTAGTTTTTTTTTCTAAATGTTCTGAGCATATTCCTCAAGAAAAATAGTAATTTAATCGTGGACTAATGTCACAATTGTATTTGAATTATGAAAAACATTGTTCATTGCAGAAACACGAGAGTGACAGATTTCAGTTATCAATATTATTATTATTATTCATCCAAATTCTCATTCATTCCAAATACAACTTTTATTTTATCCGTTATAGGTTGAATATTGACAAATATACCTACCGTGTTGGTGTTAAAATTCCATCATTGACAATGGAGGGTGACTATGACATTGACGCCAAAATTCTTGTGGTACCAATCAAAGGATCTGGCAAATTCAGAGCCAACGCAAGTAAGTTATTTCTAATTTTAAACTGTGCAGAAATATACCAAATTTTGTAGTGGATTAATGTTCCTTTCTTCCTTTTCAGCAAATTGCGAAGGGCAAGCCATTCTTAAAGCTGAGGTTAAACCTGATGAAAATGGAGTCAAAAGATTCAAATTTACTTCTTTCATCTTTTCAATCAAGATTGGCGACTACAATATCGAACTCGACAATCTATTCAACGGCGATCCAACACTGAGTATGTATCATTCAATTTCGTTATTTCAATCACAGTTGAAGATACTTGAGCTTGTTTCTTTCATTTATCAATATTGGTTATTGATTCCGACGTTCTGATACACATGTATACTGGTATGAATTGAGCGTCTAAATAGAAATATCTCGATTGGAAACATTTGTTGTGAACTATGACATCTGTGAAACATATTTAGAATACATCAAGTCATTGAACAGACAACATCATATGTTTTCATCGTGTTAAAAATGTCGAATTTTGTACCAGAAAGTGATGATTTGCGGAAAAGCATAATTTTTTTTTCATTTTCTGACCGTTTGGAAGCTATGGAAAATATCCTAAAATGTGGAAAATGGGAGCCACATGAATTGAATGAAAGACAGATGATAACACTTGTGAAATTTTGCTTCAAAGACACGAAAGAAAATCGGGTTTGCATCGGATTGTTACTGGCAATAAAAAATAGATGTATTTTAAGAACCCTAAACGGAAAAAATCATGGGATTATCCGGGACAATGCTGTGTGTTTGATGGGACCAGAAAGGTGTGGTGTACCACGAGTTCCTAAATCATGGTGAAACGATTAATACTGATCGCTACCGACGACAAATGATCAATTTGAACCATGCATTGATCGAGAAACGACCAGAATGGGTCAGAAGGCACGGCAAGGTAAATTTGCTCCATGCCAATGCACCTGCACTCAAAGCAAAACCGATTCAGAATACAATCAAAATACTTGGCTGGCAGTTGCTACCCCACCCGCCGTATTCTCCAGACTTGGCTCATTTCGACTACCATTTGTTTTCATCTATAGGACTCGCATTGGCTGATCAGCACTTTGATTCCTACGAAGAGGTCGAAAATTAGGTGTCTGGATGGTTTGCTTTAAAAGACGAACAATTTCATTGGCGTAGTATCCACAAATTGCCAGAAAGGTGGTCAAAATGTGTAGAAAACAATGGCCAATACTTGGAATGCAATATTTTTTACTTTCCCATTAATAATTATTGTTTTATTTTCACAAAAAACGCTCATTTCATACCGATATACCTGAAAAGCCAAGAGAGGTTGAAAATAATTGTTATTTTAGAAGCTAGAGAGTCAAGCGATTGTTATCTCAACCGGCAATTTCATATTGTGCTTCAATAATTATTACCTTCATTATTCACGACCTTCTTGTATGAGGCATTTCGCAGAACCATTCGTCAGTTGTAATTGGCAATTTAAAAAAAAAATTATCTGAACCTACTGGATTATTTTAACCATTATTTAAGATTTTGATTCCCATTCACATAAAAGTTACAAAATTCTATTAACTTGAAGAAACGCTATAAAAAAGAAATACGAGGTGAGTGTTAAATTGACTTTACTGGTGTTCCATTTATACCTAAGTATTTGTTTGATATTTTAGCCTTGATAAAGAATCAGATAAGATTCGAAACGTTGGCGATGTGTTAAATTTTTTGATTACATTAAATTTGTCCAAAATCCAAAAATATTTTTATTGATCTATCTGCAATTCCTGATATAACACTTTTTATATTGAATTGGTGCTGTTGATTCATAGTTTAGGTATCTTCCTGACCATGTTTCCTTTGTGTGCCATATTGTTTCTATTGGCACACAAAGGAAACATGGTCAGAAGATACCTAAACTATGAATCAACAACACCAATTCAATATAAAAAAGTGTTATATCAGGAATTGCAGATAGATCAATAAAACTTACATCACCAAAACATCGCATCGAAACAATAAAAAGCCAAAGAAATCTTGAAACAAAATAATTATCCAGAAAAACTGATAGAGAAAAATATTTAAAAACAGAATTCATGCAGCTTACAATTCCGATAAAAATGAAAGCTCAAAAAAGATGAAATATACATAGCAATTCCATACGTGAAAAACTTGTCCGAAAAAATCAACCATATTTTCAAAGACACGGACATGAAAATTGCACATAAGTCCACAAACAATCTGAGACCACTCTACACGAGGCTAAAAGCCAAAACTCCGAGAGAAAAAATATCAAATTGTGTTTACCAACTAAAATGCAAAGAGTGTCCAGGAATCTACATAGGCCAAACAACACAATACATCAAAGAAAGGATCAACGGCCATAAATATTCAAAAAATTCCACAGCCCTTAAAAAGCACGAACGAGAGAATGACCATAGATTTGACTTTGACAACTTTAAAATTCTGCATAAAGAAACCAACAGCAAAATAAGGACATTCCAAGAAATGATATACATTCAAAGAGAAAAACACTCAATAAATGATAGAACAGACCTGAAAAACCTATGCAAAATTTACTATAACATTCTTTAATGGTATCAAATTTGTGTCGAGGTGGCATCTGTGAGTGTATTCGGAAAACATCACCAAAATGAACTAGTGAAAATAAAATATTCTATTCAACAATTTTCACACATATGCACAGATGGCATTTCAGGTGATAAATTGGAAACCTGCATATACAAAGAGATAATTTGAAGAATGATTCTAATTGACAGCGTTCACAACATGATGAACATGATTTTAATTTTCTGATTTTTAAGATGAATTGTTGGACAGGTAGGCTAGCATAAAATGTGGAAATGTTAAGAAACCCCTAATAATCTGATTGTACATTTTAGATGTGATTGTCACTATGTTTGTAGCACGTAAACTTGAAAAAGGCTCAGTATACGCCGAAACATATGTAGTTAATTAATATACAAAAAATAGATGAAGTCCTAATTTTTGATCCCGTGCTCTAGCCCCAAAAAGATTACTTCTAGATTATATATATATATATAAAAGAATTTGTTTGCAATTACATCATGTTTCATTAATATTGTTCTAACTCACCTTTCAGTACAAGTTTTCTACTGTTTTCAAGGTGCGAATTGCTTCGATAAAAGTAATATCAGCAGAACTCGTAAAACCTTGGGATTTCTTTCAAAACATCGATAGGAAAAACATTATACAAGAAAATGATTATTGCCCAAACAATCGTGTTACAGAACGAAAATATCTTGTCAGTAACATAGAACGAGATTCAATTTCCGTAATAACAAAAAACAAAACCAAGAAAAGAAAACTTGAAGAAGCGGCTTGCATAATCATGTCTTCCCATCAAACAATAAAATCTGAAATCAGAATAAGGGACTCCGCTTTGATGAGCAATACTCAACCTTACCCTCTACCGTGTTCTGGTCCCTCGAGCAATCTGAACAGCACCGAAGCTTTTTGGTCAATTGTTCCAACGCGTGCTGAGATCGACATATGAGCACAAGTTACGTAGACACAAATTCCGAGCTCCCTTCATTCATGATTAATAATCAAATTGAGAGGCCCAAACCAGTAGTTTTTTCAACTAGCATATCATGATGATGGCAGTTGAACGTTTGTTGAAAAGTCGATAACTTCCAAGAACATAAAAAATGAAAATATTTATTTGTCAAAAATGAAGAATTATTCTCCCAGAATACATTCAAAACAGTGCTCTTTGCTTTGAAATTCAACCCCATTGAATTTATACATGAAGATAGGCGAAAATTTGCTGACAGCAATACATCTGGAATGAGCATGGTCAATGGCAACAGCTCGAATAATCTTCATAACAATATTCCATTATCTAGAATATTATGTTCACAATTATATATAATCATTCCTAGTAAACTTATTTGTCTTTCAGGTCAAGCAGCTACCGATGTACTTCATCAGAATAAGCAGGAATTCATTGCAGCATCTCTTCCATTCATAAATGCCAAAGCATCTGAAATCCTTTTGGAAATTGCAAATTCGATAACTGGAACTATAGATTACGACGAAATTTTCCCTCAATGATAAGTTTCTGTTATTTGAATATTTGTTTAAACGTTTATCCTGGTTTTCGATAAATCTTTTTTGTTTCTTATTGTTTCATTGTTTATCTTTCATGAGTTCAAGGTGTTGGAAAATGAAAAACAAATTAAGTGAAAACGTTATTCGTTGAATGCAGTCAACGAGAACCTCCAGAATTCCGGAGTTCTTGAAAATTCCTTAATGAGCAGTTTGAAATTTGAATGCAATTGAATAACAAGAATTCGTAGAGAATTAGGTGCTTGGTGCGCTTGTTCTGGACTCTGGAAGACTGCGATAGGTACTAAAAAATACCGCAATCAATGTGAAGGAATCAACAAACCAAAATTATAATTTCGACATAATCGCTCACAGTTTTTCCCCGGTTTTTTTTTCATCCAAAACTTTTTTCATCTCGAAAAAGAAGTCTTTCCTATCGGAAGATACCTTTTTTCAGTAAGCTCTCGTCCTTCGAAATACCCATCTTATTCAAGTCCAAATTAGAACAAATTTGCCTGCTGACAACTTAATCTTACCGTAAAAAAGATTTTTATTGAACTTAATAGCTCATATAGAAAATGTACCTTATAGAGCTTTCGAATGCTCGGGTTCCTTGAGAGAAATATGCAATATTTAGAACTCCTGAAATAAGAATAATATAAATGACCCACGGTGAGGTATGGTCACTTTTTTCGGAATGAATCCAACTACTATTATAAAAGCGAAAGTTTGTAAGTATGGATGTATGGATGTTTGTTACTGTTTCACGTAAAAACTACTGAATGGATTTGAATGAAACTTTACCACAATATAGCTCATACATCAGAATAACACATAGGCTACAATTTTTGAGGTTTCTAATGTGAGGTCGTAAAAAAAACACATTTTTTGCTCTTACATTGCAAACGCTGACTGAATCCTACAAGATAGATCATAACAATTTACTACAGTATTGTACAACTTAAAAAGGTGTCTACAGAAAAGTCCGTGATGGTATATGTTTATCTCTTAGGAATAACCCACAATAACCATTTTTTATCTTTTACTTTGTACGAGAAATAATGGCTTATTCACGAAGCGATTTTAAGCAATACAGTATTAATCCTTATCCAATTAAGTATCTTAAATACATTGTATATTTAATAAAGATCAATATGGCTTTTTACAGCATGTAAATTAAATAAATATTTTCGAAGATATCACAGATTTAAAATGCAGAGTCATAGCAATTTCGGCGATAAATACCGTTTCGGTGATAAATACCGGCAGCTGTGCCAGGCGAACGGGGCGTGGGGGGAGCGGTGTAGGTGCGGTGGGGGTCGCTGAGTGCGCGAAACGAACGCGGGCAGACGCGTGAGGGCAGACGTCGTTGACGGTTGTGTCCGTTTTGCGAATTTTCAAGGCACTAGCGATTTGATAAAAACGTTTGGTCGCCTACTTTAAGTAATATAGGCCTAAGGTTAGTTATTGCCAGGTTTCTTTTTGGTTAGGAGTTACACGTACAAAAGATACTTCATTTTTACGAATTACTTCATTGATAATTCAATTACTATATAGATAGGTTACTAACCGTTAATTATAACAAATTATATAAATAGGTTAGTTATAACGAATTACTTCATTGATAATTGAATTACTATATAGGTTAATTAAATAGGCAAGGATTGCATTAGAGTACAATCATAACAATAACTACCGTACTGTATTTTTTGGAAGTATAGAAACAACACGTACTTAAGAATTATGCCGATGACTACAGAAACATCTATCTACATTTTGCACCTAGATGTGTATTATGAGTCAAATTTCACCCGAGCGAAGCCGGGTTGTCATCTAGTAGGTTATAAATGCGGTTACCTTCGTAAATATATTCACTATGACATCAGTCTTGATAATTTGTCTATCACTCTTCACAAAACCAGGTGTCATAATTTCAATCTTAGGTTGATTCATAATATCATATACAGTATATATAATATACTATAAATAATATATATTTCATCTATCGAAATGGTATATCGGGTATGTAGACAATTATCTAGTTTTTTAGCTCTTTATTGTCTTAACCAAGCTTTCAGACAATTTTCTTGTCCTTCTTCAGGGCTACTAGAAATAACATCAATGTTTTAAAAGTTATCATAAAAGGCACTAAAACCTACATCAATGTGAGACTCAACTATCAACATTATTACACGTCGTTTCTTTTGAGAGTTGTTGGTTTTCGAGTGTAATTTGGATTTTTTAGATATATGGATGTTCATGGTTTCATTATTTTTGTTGATAGTTGAGTCTCACATTGATGTATGTTTTAGGGCCTTTTATGATAACTTTCAAAACATAGATGTTATTTCTAGTAGCCCTGAACAAGGACAAGAAAATTGTCCGAAAGCTTGGTTAAGACAATAAAGAGCTAAAAAACTACACACCCGATTGACTACATACCCGATATACCATTTAGATAAATAATAGGATAGTCAAGATAAATAACCACTTATATTTCATCTGTTGCCCTTGTTATTACCTACTTTTGGAATAAATATTTCACAGAGGACCTTGAGAAACCTGGATTTCTACAATATTGAATTTAGTAAAACAAATTATTTAATGAGCAATCCTTTTGATAGTACCTTACGTCTTGTTGGATGGTGTATTTGTTTCAACTTACCTTTTAATAATTGAATTGATATTTTGATTCTTATCACTAGTTTGTCATCATTCTTGGTTATCAATTCAGAATTACTACTAATTTTTGATAAAAATTTTTTTTCATACTATTTTTAGAATAACAACTCAGTTTTTGATTAATTAAATGAATATTTTTCAAGATCATGTATCAGTTGAACATACAACCTTTTCCACGCTCAATTCTTGCCCATTTTTGTAAGAGAGTCTTCAATTTCTTCTATACACATTCCCGTACGACAACAACGTCATAAAGGATTTAGTCATGTTCGGAATTAATTTCGATAAAAACAAATCATAACCCACCAATTCATTTTCACTTACACATGTAACAATAGATTTCGAATATTGGTTCTACCTCCATGTATTTTTCTTATTACATATATAGTGAATGGAAAATT
This sequence comes from Micraspis discolor, assembly GCA_030674115.1. NCBI lineage: Eukaryota > Metazoa > Arthropoda > Insecta > Coleoptera > Coccinellidae > Micraspis > Micraspis discolor. Next base: position 1,871 of record JARTUT010000995.1, on the reverse strand, counting down.
TGCCCAAAACATGTCTAATGATTTTGTGTGGGGGACATAATGTGTGCTATATTTGAGGCTTGAACCTGCAACTAACTAATTAATAAGGGGAGTTTCAAGCCCAGAAAATTGAATGGAAAAGTGTGAGAGTGTAACTATTCGGAAGGTCTTATAAGCTTTTCAACAATGTTGTATAAATAAGCCACTTTGAGTATTTACATTGTTTCAACAATACACTAATTCGTTTTCAATAAGCCTTCATTAGTTCATGACGAGATATTATTGATGATGGAGCTCGTGTTGAATGATTGTTTGGGCTATTACCATCAGCTATTGTGGATGTAATGATTTCCGACGTTTCGATAGACATCTTCTATCTTTATCAAGGAGGAAAAGTAAGAAACTTTTTGAGAATTATCAATTTTCATAAAAGTAAATATTGACAGAAGTCATGAAAGAAAATGAACGATGTTATATACTCATCTGTGATATGATGATCTTTTTAAGTTGGATCGAACTATCGGCGTTCAAACTTCTGGCAGATCTATAGATGGAGCACTTATGAAATCAGGTGTTATTTTCATAAATGCTGCTTCTTTGATTTTTCTTCTTGCAAGTTTTTCTTCTTTGGATATTATTGATGCTTCATCCCATTTCATACGATGATTCTCATCTACAGCATGTTGGACAAACCTGGATTTGTCGCTGTCTAGTACTCGTAGAAGCTTCTGATGTTCTTTTATTCGTACATTTAGAGGACGTTTAGTTTCTCCGATGTAAGATCTTCCGCACTCGCGAGGTAATTCATATATGCAGTTCTTTGTCCTTTGTGTCTCATTATTAGGCTTAACTTTTGTAAGTTTAGCTCTTCTTCTCATTTTCACCGGCAAACCTTTTACATAAGGAATTACGGTTTTAATGGTCTGATTTATATCTGTTGGTTCAGGTTGACTTTCTCTTGTTCGTCTAGCTTTTTTTAATATCTTTTTGGGGTAGCCATTGCTTCTAAGAGTTTTCGAGATGTTATTTATTTCTTCATTTTGGTCTTCTTGAGTGCAACAAATATTTATTGCCCTATCAAATAAACATTTTGCTACTCCCAATTTAGTGTTTAGTTGGTGGTTTGAATCAAAATGTAGATATTGTCCTGTGTTCGTTGGCTTCTTAAACACAGTGGTTTTTGGGATTATATTTTGTTTATGTACGAGTACATCTAAGAATGGAAGTTGTCTGTCTTTCTCGATTTCCATTGTGAATTTAATTGATTCCTCTTGATTGTTTAGATATTGAAGGAATCCATCTATAGTGTCTCTTCCATGTTGCCAAATAATGAAAGTATCATCTACATATCTTTTCCACAGTTTGGGTTTAAGTACATATTTTTCTAATGCCTTCTGTTCGAAAATTTCCATATATAAATCAGCTAAAATTGGTGATAGTGGTGAACCCATGGCCATTCCAAATTCTTGTTGATAAAAGATGTCTTCAAATTGGAAATATGTTGTTTCAATACAAATAGAAAGCATTTCCATAATTGCATTCACACTTAGTGTAGTTCTTTCACTAAGGGTTTGATCTTCTTCAAGCTTTTTCCTAACTATGATAAGTGTTTTATCTGTCGGAATATTAGTGAACAAACACCTGATTCCATAAGTGCTCCATCTATAGATCTGCCAGAAGTTTGGATGCCGATAGTTCGATCAAAATTAAAAAGATCATCATATCACAGATGAGTATATAACATCGTTCATTTTCTTTCATGACTTCTGTCAATATTGACTTTTTTGAAAATTGATAATTTTCAAAAGTTTTTTGCTTTTCCTCCTTGATAAAGATAGAAGATGTCTATCGAAACGTCAGGAAAACATTACATCCACAATAGATGATGGTAA